>PVKN010001743.1:0-33957 GCA_004027915.1 Capromys pilorides | reverse complement strand
GAACTGCCTCTCCAGCCTGGGCAGAAAGAACAGCCCATCTCCAAAGACGACCACATCTTCATGCACCGAGTCTGAGACAGAGATGCCACCCACACGCCCCAGAGCACTAGGGCTGCTAATCAGATGGCGCCAAGACCTCCTTTTAGCAGGAGGAGGTGACCCTGGATGGTCCAGGAGAGCTCCGTCAGCACAAACGGATCCAGCCTGCTACACTCAATGGTAGCCCACTTGGATTCTAGCCATGAGGTCACACTTTAGACTTCTGGCTCCAGGCACACAAGGGTTCAACTCTGGAGGGTTCTCTCAACCATTCAAGGCAAGGCCGGCCTTTTCTGGAAAGACAGTTGGTGGAGCTGACCAAGGATGCGCCTAGAACTGTTTTCAAAACGTTGTTACCGGGAATGATGCACGCTCCGGTAACTCCAGCACTGAGAGGCTGAGACAAGAGCACCCCGAGTCCTAGCCCAGGCCACGCTACTTATCAAGTCTCAGAATACAAGCTAAGAAAGGGTTAGGGATATAGCTCTAGGCAAAGGCCTTGGGTTTGAGGCTCAGTATCGGTTAAAAGTAAATAAAAAAAAAAAAAAGCTTGAAAACATAGACTCGCTGCTGCGCCCCGAATCGCCAGCGCTGTCCGTTCCGCCCCGGTCCCCGCAGCCCCCGCGGCTCCTGGCAGCCTGGACCCTGTCGCCGGCGTGTCGCCTGCGGTCCTAGTGACCCCCGGGATGCGTCCCACTTCCCTGACCTGCCCCTGGTCGTCGCGGGGCTCCAGTGACACCTTCGGGTCCTGCCACCAGGAGCGAGCGGGAAATCCAGGTAACTCTGAAGTGCCGCCGGCCAGGGGCTCGGAACCACCTTCCGCGGGGCTAGCAGAACCGCGGCTCAGGTCCCGCCGCGGGCGCAGCGCCCCCTCGAGGCCGCCAGCCGTGTGCTCCGCGCGGGAGCACGCCCGAGTGGCCCGGCGGGTGGCGCCGGCTTCGCCTCCTCCTGCCGCTGTCCCCGGGAGTCGCCGGCGACCGGTCCCGGCGCTCCCAGGCGCAGCGCCGCCCACCCGCCCGTGCGCGCCCGTGAGCCCCGGCTCACCTGCAGCTGCCGAGGCGGGGCCCGGGCGCGCGGATTCCCCGGCTGTGCGCTCCGCCGCCGTCCCCGGGGAGCGCTGCGCGAGCCGCCCGAACCTCCCCGAGTCCCATCCCCGACTCCGCGCGGCCCGAGGCTGGGGCGGGGGCGGGGGCGGGGGCGGCGCCGCGCGCGCGGTGGGGTGGGCTGGGGGCGGGGCGGACGGGCCTTGGGGAGCGCGGCGCGGGCGCCCGCAGCCTGTCCGACGTGGGGCGCTCTGCTCGCAGGTACACAGCCCCGGGTTTCCAGCACCCGGCGACAGCGGGGTCTCCTGGGGACCGGAAACGTGGCAGGAGCCCGAAATCGTGAACTTGGGGAATCATTTTATGCGGGCGGCATCCACGCACCGACGAGACTAAAGTGGCGACCACGGGGACAATTGGTTACCAGTGCCGAGGGGCCTAGCAGCGCTGATGCAACGCGCAAAGCGTGTGCCAGCGCTGGGGAGCAGCCGCTCCTGCCTGCCCGCGGCAGCCGGAGGTCGAGTTGAGACAAGACCTGAGAGATTCCGGCCCGACGACTGCGGGGCCGGAAGGCACACGGTCCCCGCGCAGTCCTGGAGGGTGCGAAAGGCAGGCGTGCGTCCTCCACGCCCCCACCCCTCCCGGCTGCCCTGCCGCCGGACTGCGGGGGTGAGGGGCTCCAACAGCCGCCACGCCTCCTAATGAAACCCAAACTCCAGTTCCGAAACTGTGAACCCAGTGGGACCAGTTCGGGTTGGAAGGAGCTAGTGGGAGGAAATCAGAGCTAACTGCTCTCAAACCCTCCCTCCCTCCGTGTCCGATGACACTGATCCACTGATCCTGCAGGCGCTCTAGGCGACCTGTGTTCTGTAGCTATCGCCGCTCCCATTTGATGATGGAGTTGGCTGCTGGACCATGAACAAGCGCCGTGTACAGAGGCAGCTCTTCGGGAGGGCTTGGGGAGAAGTGAAAATCCCAGCCACAAAGCAACGGCTGGCACCCTGCCCACATCACGGGACTTGGTGGCACCATCGCCCCACAAAAGAACCCTGGGCTCAGGGCCCCTTATTCCTTTAGGGCGTAAGGCCACTGGTTGGGAGCTCTAAGATCAGAAACAGTTCGTCTGTGTGTGTCTTTGGAAGGAGAAACGTGGAGGTCAGAAAGCAGAGGAAAACCAGGAAATATTTGGTCCCCTGAAGTCTTGGATCCCACAGAAGAAAATTCTTCCCGAGTCCAGGCCAGTGAAAATCCCCTACGAGCTGGAGAATTGAGTTAGAATGACGGAAACTTACATTTAAAATGCTACTGCTCTTCCAGGAGACCTCTCTGATATAGTCACTTACTAGGAAATTAGCAACTGATTCCAGGGACTAAGGTGGATGCCAACTAAAATGGGTGCTTTTTCCCCAGAGTTTTATCAGAATTCTTCAAAATAGGAAATGCCTGAGTCATCCTTGAGGGATGATCTTCAGGTCTGCCAAAAAAAGTAAAGCAAAACCAAGTTGAATGTCCTGAAATAGGAAGCCAGAACAATTGCTGAACCTCCGGTTACCTCGAGGACGAAGGATGATGGATGCAAGCTGCTAATACAGGCTTTTGGGAGGGCAGGCAGGTTCGATCTCTGGCACTACAGGCCGGGCCGGCCCCGCCCCCCCTGGCGCATTGAGAGGGCCACGGAGGCTGCGCCCGGTGGTACCTGGTACCTGGTGGTGCACACCTGTATTCCCAGCAAGCACTGGGAGGCTGTAAACAGGAGGATCACTACAAATCTGAGTTGCCTAGTGAAATCCTGTACCAAATACATTAAAAAAAAAAAAAAAAAAAAAAAAGCTATTGGAAAAAGGGAAAAATTGCCTTTTCTGCTAGAGCATAAGAAATGAGGGTATTTATTTATTTGCCCTTTTGAGACAGGGTCTCGCTATGCAGTTCAGGCTGGCCTTGAGCTCACTTTTGTAGCCCAGGCTGGTCTCAAACTCCCCCTGATCCTCCTGCCTCAGCCCCCTCAAATGCTGGGATTACAGGCATGCGCCGACACACTTTGCTGAAATGGAGGTTTCAAGTTTTCGAATCTCCTGAGGACATTCGTGCAGGTAGGAGGTGAAGAGAGCTGGTAACTGTTTTATCACACCTGGGCAGCTGTCCTGCAGATTGACTCCGGGTCCTCCCTTCCCTGGGTCTGTTGTAAGGAGGATTTGGGGTGATGCTGCACATCTACGAAGAGCTTCCCGTGTGAACTTCGAACACAAGCATCTTCCTAGACACTCGAAGTTTCTGTTTGGCCCTAAGATTCTTGGAAATGAGACTTTAGAAACACAAAGAGGACCAGAGGATGAGAAAGTACAGAACAGGCCCCATACTGACAAGCTAAGCAAACCTCGTGCTGAATAGAGGAGCAGAAATGAAGTCACACTGTGTGTCTCTGGAGGACAGACTAGTCCTGGGTCCCCTGCAGGTGGCTGGAGTGCCTGTCCGTTGTCCATGCTACTCATGTGCTGGAGCTGGAGATGTGCGGTGGCAAGGTCGGGACGCTGAAAGGTAGTGGCTGGGCTTCCACTGTAGTCCAAGCTCAGGAGTCCTTCCAGAAGGGCAGCACCCCATTTTGGATGCCTATCAACCGAGGCAGCTGGCTGTGTGTCTAGAGTGTCTCCTGAGCAGCTACTGATGGTAGGATTGTCTTGGGTAAAATGGTTTCTGATTAAATGTCTCACCGCACTTGGAGAAGTCAGTAGGCTAGGGATCAGAGAAAATCTGTACAAGTAAAAGATTTGTTCAGGCCAGGCGTGGTGGCACATGCCTATAATCTCAGCACTTGGGAGTCTGAGGCAGGAGGACCAGTGGGAGTTCGAGACCAGCCTAGGCTTCAAAAGTGAGCTCAGGGCCGGCGAGATGGTTCAGTGGTCTAAAGCGCCTGCTTAGGAGGGCTCAGGCAACTGCGGGGACTGCAGTTCGATCCCCGGCACCACATGCTGCGCCAGCGCCACCACCAGGGCAGGCTGAGCCAGCCACAAAATGAATAAATAAAGAAACAAACACAACACAACAAGCAAACAAATAAATAAATAAAATAAAATTTAAAAAAAAAAAAAGTGAGCTCAAACCAGCCTGAACTGTATAGCAAGACCCTGTCTCAAAAAGAAAAAAAAAAAAAAAAAAGATTTGTTCAGAAAAAAATGCATTTTTAAGAGGATTCTAAAAAAAAAAAATAAAAAAAAGAGGATTCTATTTTGAGGCCGGCCTAATAGCTCAGTGGACTAAAAAACCTGTTTAGGCAGAGTGCAGCAGCCGGGTTCTATCTCTAGCATGCTGTGCCACCCAGCCCCACCCCAGGGCGCACTGACATGGCAATTGAGACTGGGCAAGGTGGTACGTGCCTGGAATCCCAGCACTTTTGGAGGTTTAAAAGGAGACTCACTAGGAGTCCCATCTATGTAGTGAGACCTTAGAGACCCTATATCCCCTTTCCTAAATGCATTAAAGAAGAAGAAGGAGGAAGAGGAGGAGGAGGAGGAGGAGGAAGAGGAGGAGGAGGAGGAAGAAGAGGAGGAGGAGGAGGAGGAGGAGGAGAAGAAGAAGAAGAAGAAGAAGAAGAAGAAGAAGAAGAAGAAGAAGAAGAAGAAGAGGAAGAGGAAGAGGAAGAGGAAGAGGAAGAGGAAGAGGAAGAGGAAGAGGAAGAAGAAGATTATTTTATTTTGCTGAGTTGCACTGGGGATTGGACCACTATTTTGAGACAGAATCTTGCTAAGTTGCTCAGGTTGGCCTCAAACTGACTGTATTCATCACCTTTCCTAGTGCTGAAACACAATATGTGATATCCACAATTTTATTTATTTATTTATTTTTTGGCAGGACAGCGGTTCAAACTCACAACCTTGCACTTGCCAGGCAGGCACTTGTGCCACAGAGCTGTCTCCCCAGCCCCTTTATACATCCACCATTTAAAGGAGAGACTTCATGTGGTTTGAAAGAATTCAGTGCACAGTAAACAGGCTCCACGGCAGGAACGTCATGCCTGAAGGGCGTGGTGGAGCAGAGCTGCTTAGTCCACGGCAGCCAGGAAGCAAAGAAGGGGAAGAGCGCTGGCGAGGAAGGGCTGGGGCCAGGGGCCGTGTACAGGACCTAGGTTGTACTGCCTTGAGCCACACAGGCACCAAAAAACATGCTCTGGTAATCTGCTGGGTGTTTCTTAACCCAGGCAACTGGACATATCATGATTAATGGTCACACTTGAGACTCCCCCTTCCGCCTGATTGACTGAGATTGCAGGTGTGCACCACCATGAGCGGCTTCAAGTGTTTTATATAATCTTGCACTTCACTGTGAGGTCTTGGGGGCAAGTACTGGGTCTTTTGCCTGTTTACAGACTGTGCCCTATGCCGTAATGAGAAGGGCCTGGGCTGCTGTGGCTTTAAGCTGAAGTTTAGAGCCTTGTAGTTTTTGCATTGTCAGACTGAGGCTGCCTTTTGGGAATGAGATAGTAGGCTGCTGTGAAGGGCCTTCCAGCAGAGGCAAGAGCAAGCGGAAAGACGATTGGCTTCGGGGATATTGACAAGGCTGCCTGGGCCTGGCACGTGTTGAAGAGTCACTCCACATGTGGATTTCCGCTCCTGCAATTCCTGAATCTAGGAACTGGTGCAAAGCGGTTTTCATTACAAGCCAACCGTGTCATTCCTTTGACACTCAAGGACATGAGTGAGGCTAGGTTGGTATTGGTCACCTGCACAACACTCAGGCAATGGCAATGTCAGCTGCCCTATGAAACCCTCCACCCAGCACGCTGGCAGAGTTCAACAAGTGGGGAGTCAAGAATAACAGCATCAGAAGACTGGACTTTTCCACACTCTCTCTTGCCAAAGAAAATTACTGGGACATAGTTATTAGGTGAGTCCCACAGAAAGGCAAACACCACAAATGGTTAGTGACGAGAATAATGTGACAGACTGTCAGAGTCACACATAAATCACAAGAAGGGAAGATAGGATGGAGTGCACTAAGTAAACTGATTTTATTGGTAGAGAAGATTCTGGGAAGAAGCAATAAAAATGTCTTTAACTCATTTGAAACAAGGATTGACAAAGCAACTCCCAGCTGCAGAAAAGAACAGAAAATCACCAGCTACATGCACAATGCCTATGAGCAATCTGTTTTTTAAAAAGATGTTGAAAAGAGGACACAATACCAAAGTTTCAGCCAGGTATGGTGGTAAACATCTGTAATCCTAACACTTGAGAAGCTGAGGCAGGAGGATTATTATGAGTTTGAGGACAGCCTGGATTATGTAGTAAATTCAAGGGCAGCATGGAAATACACAGAGATCCTATGTCAAAAAAATTTTAAAGGCTGACGAGATAGCTCAGTGCATTAAAGTGCCTGCTTAGGCAAGCTTAGGCAAGCACAGGGACCACAGTTCAATCCCTGGCACCACATGCCACATCAGCCCTGTCCCCCCAGGGCAGGTTGAGCCAGCCAGAGTCTGAGAGGGTGAAGCAGGAGGTTCTCCACAAGTCCAAGCTGTGTAGTGAGACCCTGTAACAACCAAATACATTTCTTTTAAAAAAAAGTTTTAAAATCTATTAATATAGGGGGGACGCCCACTCGGGACCCTCCTCCTGTCCCTCTCTTGGATAGGAGCTTTCTTTCCCTCAATAAATATGTTCTGCTCATTACCTCCATTAAAAATAAATAAATAAAATCTATTAATATAATACATCATATTAAAGACAAAACTCACATGATCCTCTGAACAGATAACTGACAAAACTAAACACATCTTCATCCTCAAAACACTCACCAACTAGTAATGAGAGGGAACATCCTTAATCTAATAAAGGGCATCTATAAAAAGACTGTGTTATACTAGAACAAGATGCTTTCTCACAATCTCTGTTCAACCCTGCACTCAAAATTCTGCCCAGCATGGTAGTGCATGTCTGTAATTCCAGCACCTGGGAGGCTGAGGCAGGAGGATCAGAAGCTCAAGCCCCTGCTGGGCGATTTAAGTGACTTAGTAAAACACCACCTCAACATACAATGATGATAATAATAGAATAGCAGCAGTAGCTGTGAATGTGTAGCTCAGTTACAAAGGCCTGGCTTCAATCCCCACTGCCACAAAAACTTCGAGAATTTATCTTGGAAAACTTTCGGTTATAGGAAGAGGGCACATGTTGAAGCCATCTTATGAACACTTCAGTCTCCAGACGTCTCTTCCTCCTGTGCACACCCTTCTCCAAATCCTTCCCAGAAATGGGTCTCCTGGAACCGAGGTAGGAACGGCTTCTTGTACCACTTGTCAGGGTCTGCCCCTGCCCCTCGTCCCCATTTCCTGGAGTCTGTCTACCTCCTCTTGCCCTCCCCGCAGGAGCTGCCAGGTGGTGGGAACTTCTGCACTGGTGTTGACGGTTCCTGACACAGACTATGGGAAGCCTGTGACACTGACACTACTGTAAAGCCGGTGACTCTACTGTTAAAGAAGCACATGCTCTGTTCATGCAGCGTCACGGGGACCTCATCCATGCGTTCATTCTTGCACTACTCGGGATCAAGCCCAGGAGCTTTTACTCAGCTACCTCTCCAGCCCCTTTTATTATTTTGAGAAAGGCTCTCAGTAAACTGCTAACTTGTCCAAGCTAGACTCAGACTTGTGATCCTCCTTCCTCAGCCTCCCCCAGAGTTGGAATTACAGGCTAGCCCGCCTGGGATTTTCTTTAAATACAAAGTTCTTGGGCTGGCGAGATGGTTCAGTGGTCTAAAGCACCTGCTTAGGAAAGCTCAGGCAACTGCAGGGATTGTGGTTCGATCCCCGGCACCACATGCTGCGCCAGTCCCACCACCAGGGCAGGCTGAGCCAGCCATAAAATAAGTAAATAAAGAAACAAACAAGCAAGCAAACAAATAAATAAAATAAAATAAAATAAAATAAAAATAAATAAATACAAAGTGCTCAGAAAGTGTAAACATGCCACCATATCTGAGTTATGTGCTAGCTGATCGGAATTTCCTCCTATATATCAAAGGCCTCAGGATTCCAAAGGGTTTACATTTGGTTATGTATCGGTTTAATGACACGATGATGTGCTAGGGAAGGGAAAGGAGAAAGCACCTGAGAGGCACATCCAGCGGTTTCTCAGAGCTGCATTAAATTAAGCTGCTGTAAAAAGCACTGGATCATAAGGACAGTGAGAACTCAAAATGCAGTGTCCTCCTGGTGTCACATCTACGCAGTTAGCTAGCTTCTCTTGTTATCAGTGCCTTAATTTTTCTCTGGAGCACAATCTTCCTAATCCTCCTGTGAGCCCATTAGCGACTCTCCCTCTCTCTCTCTCTCTCTCCTCTCTCTCTCTCTCTCTTACACACACACACACAGTAAGCCCTACTGCAGCTGCACATGTCGGGGGCTGAGGGGCGACCCTCTCTTGCACTTGCTGCAGGAACTACGCTTGGCCTTCTGAGCAGTTGTCTGTGGGGCTCAGGCTCCATTGAGCAATTTGTCAGAATCAGTTGTGCTCGCTGGGGTTGGGGTTACTGCTGCTTTCATTTCTCATGTGGTTTTTGTTTTGTTTTTTTGCGGGACCAGGGTTCAAACTCATGACCTTGCACTTGCCAGGCAGGCACTTGTGCCAGGGAGCTATCTCCCCAGCCCCTCATGTGCTTTTTTTATTCTAGTAAATTTTTTTAGTTTCTTCTGTTTGCTAAATGTGTACTAGTCATGGTCGGAACAGTAACACAGAGACACTCTTGTAAATGTACAGCCTGCCAGGGGATCACTGACAGCTGACAGCAGCCATAGGCTCTAAGATGAGTCTTGCTTGGGGACACTGTGGGACAGCACAAAATGCCTCCCAAACGAGTGGCTCAAGGAAGGCTTCTAGCAGGAAGTTGCTTTCAAGGTGAGATCCAGAGGTTGCATTATAGTCATTTTTTATGCTATTAAGACTCAAAGGGTAGGCTAGGTACAGTGGCACACGCTCGTAATCCCAGCACGTGGGAGGCTGAGGCAGCACAATTCCAAGGCCAGTGTGGGTGAGATGAATTGAATAATAAAAAAATAAAATAAAATGTCCATCTCAATTGACTTTTATTCTTGAATGAACAAATCTACTGGATTGCAAAGGTGCTGGTTGCAGATTTTCCAGTCTAGATGTACAGAATTCTAAAGCTGTACATGTCTCCAACTCACTCAGAGATGTGTTCACTTTGCACGTAAGCCCTGGCGCTGCCCTGACAGTGTGGCAGGGACCGCTTATTCTTGTGCAGAAGCGGGTTTCCTCGGTGTCACATGGGACTGAAGTCATTACCCAGCACGTGCCCCACGGCAGTCTGGCCCACTGGAAGGGTTCCGTGTGGTAGATGTCATGGTGCAGCATACAGGAGAAGCCACAGCCTAGGTGCGATTAGCTGGGGGACAAGATAGGGGCAAGGCAGAGGACGCAGCCGCTGAAGCTGGGAGGCCCAAAGCAACCCGGTCCCCAAGGTATTGCTCTGCTTGGGGCCCGATACACAAGTTCAGCAGCTTGAGAAAGAAGACCAGGAAGTGCTGGCCAAACAGTGCGATTACCATTATCCTTTTTTGTTTTGCTTTGCTTTTTAAAATCTTTCTACTTATTTTTGCTTTGCTTTCAGACAGGACTTCCCTAGGTAGCAGAGGCTGGCCTTGGACTCGTTGGGTCTGTCTCAGCCTCCCGAGTGCTGGGATTGCAGATGTGTGGACCTAGAGCTAAAATAGTAAAATGCTTCCTTTAGTGCAACTTGGTAGTGAGTGAAAGGTAACATCATCCAGGTAGGTCACTGCCTAGCGTGATATCACCCTTACCTAGGCCACCAGGGTCCCCTGCACTGCTAGGGCCCCAGCAGTCTTCCCAGCCAGGGTGAGCTGGGGGACACTCAGTTCTGCAGAAGCCTCCTCTGCCTCTCTTAAAAAGGCTTGGATCCCTGGCAGGCCGTGCCAGCCCCCAGGACACCCTGAGACAGCAATTAAGACTGGGTGTGGTGGCATGCGCCTGTAATCCCAGTGCTTGGGAGGCTGAAAACAGGAGAAATCTCTATAGTCTGATCTGTGTAGTGAGACCCTGTACTGGAAAAAAAAAAAAGGCCTGAATTCAAACCCCAGAGTGCAGATCCCAGGGCTGGAACACGGAGGATGCCACGATCATGCTGCCAACACAGCCCCAATTGCAACACCCCAGGTAGAGCAGGAACCACTGTCCCACCCCTACCAAAGAGGAAAGCGGCTCCGCCTCAGAGCACCAACCGCGGGTCCCACGGGCACCGTGTAACACCGTTGCTCTGCCCGCCACACACCTGGATGTACCTCGAGGAGTCGCCTTTTAACTTGCATCCTACAGTCCTCTACCTGCCCACACATTAAACCCTTGGCCCTCCCTGGGGCATTATCAGAAGGTAGAGGACTGTGGAGTAAGGCCCACAGGGAGGTCCTGCTCCTGGAACAAACATGTGGCCTTGGGGGACAGGGGACCTTTCCTCCTAGCTGGGTGGAAGGTGGTGCTCCCTGCCATTGCTTGCTGCCAACAGTGAGCCAAGATGGAGCTTGTCTGAGTACCCCTCAGTTACATGCTACACTGATGGGAAGCTAACAACCTGGGTATCATGCTGCTGAGTGAAACCCAAGCCAACTTTGGGCCAACCCAGGAAAGGTGACACGAAAGCAAGAGACCCGTGGAAGTCCTAATTAGCAGGGCAGCTGCTGCTTCAGGACTTGGGTTTCAACCAGCAGCGTGAGGGGCTCATTTTGTTTCATCTGACCTGTTTTACTGGTTTAGCAGTAGTTTTTAATCTTAGTAAGATGGGAACATCTCGGGACACTGTCAACTTCCTGTCACCGTAGCAAGTACCCGAGGCGTCAATGGCTTTCTGCCCGAGTTGTTGGCTCAGGGATTCGGCAGACACCGCTCTCCCTCCAGGACCTCAGGCCATTTACATGACCCACAGCACAAAGCTGAAGTCAATTTCCAGGAAGGCGGTGGAAACGAGCTCATCTTAAATGAGGGCCACCTGGAGTCTCACTAGTTTTCCTCTACCACAAAGGCTATTCACACAGGAGGAATTTTTCCCAGTATGAAATACCATCCGTTTCACTATGGAGAAAATAGCTTTCAGGGCCAGTCTTATGGATGGCTGGCTAAGATCGCTCCTAGAAGTACTGTGGGTCAGGGAACAGAGGGTGGAGATGAAAAATGAGGTTTGGTTCAGCACACAAACTGAACAAATGTTTAGAGCCAGAACAGAGCATCATTATTGTTATTATTTTGATACAAGGTCTTGTTACAGTTTGCACTTGTAGTAATCCTATCTCAGCCTCCCCAAAACTGGGATCACAGGCGTGCACCACCACGCCCGGTTTTGATGGTGACCAGCACAGCGTGTGGTACTGGGAATTAAACTCTGGTCCTTGAGCTTGTCAGGCAGGCATTTAGACCACTGAGCTAGCTCCCCAGCCCCAGAACACAGCATTTTTAAAAAGCTGAGGATATTTCTTCCATTTTTGAGGACAGCTGGCTAGGAAAGGCCAGGGATGACACACTTAGGGGTGGCGCACCTGCTGAGGTGGGGACAGGGCCTATTGGCCCTCTACCTCTTCCCTTTTCCTGGGCATCCAAGTCTGACAAGCTTGCGCAACAGACCACAGCCTCACCTCCATTTACCTGGGGGAAGAGAGAACAACTGTGCCCTGCAGGGGCTGCCCCTGGCAGGCCCCCATCTGCACACCTCCTAGGACAGGGACCTTAAACAAGGTCTTGTGGCAAGATGAAAAACCTGAATTGCTCTCAGCAGTAAAATGACCAGGAAGTACACAGGAAAGAGGGAAGTGGAGATGACTGTTCTTGTTTCTCTGTGGACAATAAAACAGGACGAAGGGAATAGAAATCAAAATAGAACTTAAAATACACTCGAAAGTGTATCAGGATTAGCAAACAGAAATATAGATTTGCTGGGGTAACACAAGGTACTCTGCAAAGCCATTCCAATCCAAATAGCACAACCTCCCCAGGGTGCAGGCAAAAAAGGATAATGCGGGCTGGGGAGATAGCTCACAGGCACAAGTGCCTGCCTGCCAAGTGCAAGGTCTTGAGTTCAATCCCCGGTTCCACAAAAAAAAAAAACAACAAAATAATAATGAATTTTCTTAAAAAAAGGTAATGCTGCCTGGAGTACCTACATCTCAGCATTTTGGATAAGGCAGGAGGATCAGTAGGAGACCAACTTGGGCCATATGTCCAAGGCCAGCATGAACTAAATAGCAGACTGTAAATCTTGTCTTTTTAAAAATAAGACAACACCTAGCTCTGCAAAGGTAGATACAGAGGCAGCTCAGGGTAGTGCAGAGTGCACAGGCTGGCCTCACTGGCACCTTTTGAGAATTCGGTGGTGACAGTGGAGGATGGACCTCGGTGGTTGTGGTTCCCCACCGAAGATCCTACATGCTCTCAAGATAGCGTTCCTCTCCCATCAACTGTAAAAAATTTAAGAGCTAGGGACTGGCGAGATGGTTCAGTGGTCTAAAGTGCCTGCTTAGGAAAGCTCAGGCAACTGCAGGGACTGCGGTTCGATCCCCGGCACCACATGTTGCGCCAGCCCCACCACCAGGGCAGGCTGGGCCAGCCACAAAATAAATAAACAAACAAACACAACAAGCAAACAAATAAATACAAATTAAAAAAAAATTAAGAGCTGGAAAATCACAAACACAGCACAAAAGCACGTGTGCTTTCCTACATGAGCAGAGCAGGGACGTGAAGGCCAGCTGATCTGCATCTTGTGCTCCCAAGAGCTCGCATGGGCCTAACTGTATGAACTTTATGGGCACAGGGCTTCAAAGAATAGAACTTCTTAGGTGGATTTACAATACTGATGAGACTTTTAACAGCCAGAGCTGGCTCTGGGAACAAAATCCACTCTGCCCAGTTATTCGTCTCACCCAGAGCTCAATAACATTAATCCATTAGAAGTGACTGGGAGGCCAGAGATAGCTCAGTAGCGTAAGTGCTTGCCCGGCAAGTTACAAGCTCCTGGTCCTGAGTTCGATTCATGCAGTCATCATACACAGCAGCCACGTACCAGACACTCTGGAGAGGCAGCCTAGGGATGCCAGAAGTTGAGTTCACTGCTGCCACCGCCCCCTGCCCCGCCCCAGTCTTTCTGACCTAAGACAAGGCCTGATTGTATCAGTACTGAAATACAAAGAAACACGTGTGAGCCATGCAGCCCCCTGTGGAAACACAACTGCCTGCACTCAGGGACCCTCTGCCGATAGGCAAAGTCCTGTGCATAACCTCCACGTGGCTAGCAGGTGCTGGCCCTGGACATAGGCAGCTCTCAGCTGTAAGGCAAAAGCTTTTGCTTATGCTGTGAACAGTACAATGAGCCTTGCTAGCTTCTGAAGCCAGGAACATAAGAGCCGCCGTTTGCAATTCAGGCAGCCAGCTATTAGAGTTGTGTGCATTGTTCTCCAAAGGCTCATGGAGTCAGCTTTTAGGGAAGTGTCTGCTTCTAGAGTGTTTGATTTATAGAGTGATGCTGTGATCAACGGCGGGTAACTGCTGGCTGCTGGATCAGTCCGACGATTGGACTGGCACCATCCTAATCCTGGTAGACTCCATAAGAGGGGTAGAAAAGGCTTGCCTCGTGCTCTTTTGCTGTCTTCAGCCCACCACCAACTGTTTCACCTCTGCCATGTGCCACCATGCCTTGGAGCCAGCCAGTTATGGACTGAAGCCTCCACAAACTGTGAGCTTATAAATAAGCCTTTCCTCCTTTTAACTTTGGGCACCAGGTGTTTTGTCTCCACCATGAGAGAACAAGATACCAGGCTAAGAGCATTCCCTAAGAGAAACTACCCTCCTCTGCTTTTCTGAAGACTGCTGGCCTCATACCCCCACCACATGTATGACTGTTCCCTTGGGCAGCCTGGACCTCTGGCAGCAGAAATGGAGCTGATGGGGCCCAGCGAGATGGCTCAGTGGTCTAAAGCGCCTGTTTAGGCAGCCACAGGGACTGCGGTTCGATCCCCAGCACCACATGCTGTGCCAGCCCCACCCCCAGGGCAGGCTGAGCCAGCCAGAACACAAATAAATAAATAAATGAGGTTTAAATAAAATTTTAAAAAAATTAAAACTTAAAAAAAAAAAGAAAAAGAAAAGAGGGCCAGCAAGATGGTTCAGTGGTCTAAAGCGCCTGCTTAGGAGAGCTCAGGCAACTGCAGGGACTGCGGTTTGATCCCCGGCACCACATGCTGCGCCAGCCCCACCACCAGGGCAGGCTGAGCCAGCCACAAAATAAATAAACAAACACAATAAGCAAACAAATAAATAAATAAAAATTTAAAAGAAAAGAAAAGAAATGGAGCTGATTATTCTTTTCACTAATGAAATAAAAGCCACCGGGACAGTCACATATGTACCACCTGTCAGTGACAAATTAATCACATCCTGTCCTGGATGTGTTAAACGATGAGTAGGCATCTTAGATTTCCAAAGCATGAGGATGTATGTATCTTTCAGGCAAAGAAACCACCCCCTCTTTCTGATTTAGACAAACATGATAGATGTCCTCCAGGGTCAGGCTAAGGCGACAGCATAAAAAAAGGAGTGCCAGGTACCTTGGGGTGTCACACAACTCTCTCTCCTTCCCTCCCTCCCTCTATAAAACACATACAAGCAACCCAACTCCCAGGTGGGGCTCCCTCCTCTCATAGCCTACAGCTGCCTCCTGGTCTTCACTGAGAAAATCCCCGACTACAAAATTAAGACTGTTACCAAGTTTACATGAGAAAAAAATAAAAAAGTAAGGAAATTCCTGTAACACACACAGAGACTCCCATTTACATTTCAGCAATGATTACAGAACTGCTGTTCCTGTTTCTGAAGGATTTCTATACACCAGAATGTTTCCAAAAACAGTATTAACCAATTTTGGGTTTTATTTAACTTTCAAAAGAGACAAAGGAAACAAAGAAAGTGTGGCTAATCGCCCAACTCTAGGGTGAACAAGTACAAAATCAGACTTCTTGAATTCAAAGTCCACTAGTGTTCTGTGGGAAAGACTAAGGGAACTCATTAACCCCACGCCCACCCTACAAATCCTACAGCTTGGCTACCATAGTGCACTAGCTAAAGCAGATGTCTGAACTACAGAGGGCCTCAGCCGAACATCTACATCGCAGAAGGCGGCAAGTAGACGGCAGGTGAGCTCATCTCAGTAGAGAAGGTGAGAACTACTGCTCGACGTCTGCGAAGCAGCTGCTGCGCCAGGCCGGCCCCTGGGCTCAGGCAGACACGTAGGGCGGCGGCGGCTCCTTGGCAGCAGCACCAGTCACAGTGGCATCATTATATGGGGGCAGCAGCACCTGAGGAGAAAAGGGTGCGACACAGTCAGTCGTTACAGTGAACACAAGCTGCCCGGAGGTGTAGCAGCAACTGCGCTGGCGCTGCTGGGAGCCTTTCCTGTGCCGCTACCATGGTTGCTGTTGCACCACACAGGTAATCTGTGCTCCGACTACCTTCTCCACAGGCCTGCACATGGCAGCGGAGTGCTACAGGTCCAGGTGTGAGGAGACTTGCGATTGTGCCCGGGTGTGCGCACCAACAGGGCAGGTGCTCCGCACGGTGAGGCCTGCATGGAGCGTGCAGTGGGAACTGCGAGGGACGGGCATCTGCCTGGCCCAGAGCCCGGCTAAGCCACATTTCAGCACCAGTATTGGGTAAATTACCTCAGCTCAGTTCCTGCCCTTGTACAGCCAGATCTGAGAAGCAGAGGGCTGCACACCTGAGATGGTCAAGTAGGTGGTGCTCCAGTGGCGACACAGGCGACACACTGATCCATAACCTCCAGGGTTACACCTCACTCCAAAGAAATTAACCCCAGTAGCTTAAAAACTGTCACTGGATTATGCTGGCTCTCTTGGTGTACAAAACAAAATGGGGGGGGGGGGGGAGGAGGAAATGGACGCGCACTTGCCAGCTAGCTCAGTTATTTAAAGTGCTTGCTGAGGCAAACTCAGGCACAGGTGACCACAGTTTGATTCCCCAGCTCCACACGCTGCACCAGATCTGCCCTTAAGGCAGCCTGGACCAGCTCCCCACCTCCCCCAAAAAAAGAGGGTCTGGGGCTATAGCTCAGTGGCACAGCGCCTGCCTGGTAAGTGCAAGGTGCTGAGTTCAATCCCCAGTCCAAAAGTAAGTAAGTAAGTAAGTAAGTAAATAAATAAATAAATAAATCTGAGCATGGTGGAGATCAAATAAAACCTCATCTACCTCATAAAAAAAAAAAAAAACCACACACACTTCATACTATGTGAAAGCAAAACATTAATGGACAAAATCACATTTAGTGATGTTTTATGAATTTTTACTCATCCGCCTGTCCCTTAGGCTCCTAGAGCAGCAACCCTAAAAGCTTCCATCAACATCTTACTCTCCTAACTTCACACACACAAGCATCTCTGACCCCTCCAACTTGGCTCCCTTCACTACCTGCCTTGGGGCACTGGCAGGAATGAGGCCATCTTACTTCACAGAGAGTCTTTGTGCCTGGCCCATGGTGGGGGCTCAGAAGACAAACAACTAGGGCATCAGCCAAGCTGGTCTTGAAGAACCCTGCTGAGCATGGTGAGACTCGTCTGTGATTTCAGCTACTGGGACCCTGAGGCAGGAGAATCACAAGTTCAAGGCCAGCCTGGGCAAGATCCACAAAATCACATTAAAATAAATTTAATACCTGAGGAGAAGAGCACTTGCCTAGCAGGTGCAAGGCCCTTGGTTTCAAAGAAGACAACAAAAATCCTGCCTAGTCCAATGAGTGGAGAGAGCTGACCCAATCAGAAGTCAGAAGCCACATGGTAATTTGGAGGAGGCTTATTTTTTGTTTTTGGTGCTCAGGATGAAACCTAGGGTTTCCACTGCTAGGCAAGCATTCTACCGCTCAGCCAAATCCCCAGCCCCTCAATGGTAATTTGAATGAAGAAAATTTAAACAAATGTCAGCAGGCGAACAGCGAATAGGGAGACAGGTGTCGAGGGAAATGGCAGAAACCTAGAGTGGCAGCTCAAGGCCAGTGTGTCCTGAACGCCTGCAGGCTGCTGCTGACTGCTGCCAGCTGTCCATCTCAGAGCGGGCCACTGTCAACGAGATCCAGGCTTCAAGCCCCAAATGCCTGCAGTCCCAGCACTCTGGGAGGCTGGGGCAGTAGGACCACGAGTTCAAGCCCAACCTGGACAAACTGGCGAAACTCCACCTCAGAACAACAACAAAAAATTTAAAAGGTCAAGGAAACAGCTCAGTACAGAAGTGCGGCAATCCTCAAGTCACTAAAACCTGGGGAAAGAGCACAGTACAAGCGCCTGCCTGGCAAGCACAAGGCGTCCTGAGTTAGACACCAGCACAAAGACAAAAACAAAACCTTGAGGAAGCAATTCCTTCATCAAGTGATCAGAAAGGATGAACTGCTCAGAGAAAGAACTACAGCCACGCTCCACTCACAGTGGGGGTGTGTCCTGAGATGCGTGTCCCCGATAGTCTCCCCACTGCATGAACACGACGGCACGAACCCACAGATGGCCACATTTCCACTGGGCAGCCTATGCCAAGGCATGCACCACGCATGTGTAGTTCATTGCACGCTGCAACACTGTTCTGCAGCTCACAGCTGCACAGTACTTACTAATAAAAGCAGGAATGTCGTGGGGTGACATGGTGTGCGGTGGCCCACACCTGTAACCCCAGGAGGCTGGGCGGGAGGGTCACTGTGAGTTCTCCAGGCAAGGGGTGTACTGACCGGGAGTTCCAAGGAGCCTGGCACACAAGTCCCACACACCAAAGACCAAAGGCAGGGAAAGGCCGGAGACTTGCGGCACACACTGCCTACATGCTACAGACATTTGGTAAAGCACCTGGGGGATGGGTGTCTGCAAAGTCTTAACCCCACAGCTAACAGCAAAGAGTCTGCACACAGCAAGAAAACAGAGTGCTGTCCAGCACCCAAGGACAGTGCCGGCCGGGGAGCGGGAGCGGTCCCGTTGTCTAGAGCCACACGCTTCGCACCCCAGCATGGACCTCGAGCTCCGGGTTCCCACACTCCCTGGCACAACTCACTCATCATCACTCCCGCTCCTCTTCCCGAGCCTTCCTCTCCTGCAGAATCCCTCTTCCTTCATCTCACCACAGGGAGCCCAAACAGCCCAGCACAATGATCTGAAATTTTCTAGCCCGGGGTTTTCTGCCTCTTACACTGTAAAGTTACAGCCAGTGAATTAGTTTCTGAAATAAGAAGCATGACAGTGACAAGTATGTTTACTCTCCACAGCAGAATGAACGGCAAGTCACGAGAACGGCACAGATAGCAAGAGCATGAAGAGTGTGGCCCTTCCAACGCAGACACTGCATCGCTTCCTTGAAGCACTTCCCAACCATGGTCTCAGCTATCAGCCTGGGGCTCCAACTTCAGCTTCTCCATCTGCAGAGCCAGGCTGAGCAGGTCTTCACCCCACACGGCCTTCCATTCCCTTCCACGTGGGGCAGGCCTGTGACGGCTCCTGCTACCCGTCGGGCCTGGCTGAGTTGGCACGCTCCTCTCCACCTGCAGTGCCCTCTATACCTGTGCAGCTCCATCCCTTCCTGAAGAAATGGTGAGCAAACCCTTGGTTCAAATCTATTCACATGGCTTAGGAAAGAAGGTCCCTTCCCTATCTCGGCTCCTACAGCTGAGAAAGTCTGGTGCAGCATCAAGCAGGCAGCTAGGCAGTAGTTCCGAAGGACTCCTAGGCCTGGCTCCTGGGTGGGAGAAACACGCTGTGCACTCAACCCAGCCCTGGCAAGCACGCCACTCAGCCAGCCTGCTTCACCTATGAAGTGGGCTCCTGGCAGGGTCAGAATGCTGGCAGGGAAGGCATTCTCCAAGGCCAAAGCTGGTGGTTTCTGCACACGTGCTGGGTGCGGTGAAGGCAAAGGGCGAATGCAGCCCCAGCAAGTGTGACACACCCCTCCCTAGGGCCCTCAGGTTCTGCTGGGAATCAGGACTCCTTTCCCGCAGCAGCAGGGCACTAACAATCAGCCCCTACAGCCTGGATTTCCCAGCCCCATCGGCACCCCTCCTCACTCCTCTGCCAAATGTAAAGAAGACAGGGTGGCCTGGCCTTTCACGTGCCCTGCCTGCCTGCCAGAGATGTTAACACAGTCTCCTGAACACCGACAGAGGCCAGGTGTGGGTTGAAGATACTCCAGGGCCCTGGAGGAGCCACCATGGGAGAAGAGTGCTCGGATCACCCGTGCCACACTCAGGCACAGCAGTAACTGCATCTGGGGAGCGGGGTGCAGGGGAGAAGAGCAGCGGGGACACCAGGCAGGATCCAGTAGAGTATTCCAGGCACACTCAAGGCTTTTACTCTGTGAAAGCACTCCTCAAACGTGAAAAAGGGAAAAATATTGTGATAAATGGGGGTTTGAGCTGAAACAAGAAACCTAACCTGGAATGCAGAAAAAGAACTTTCAGAGGGTCAGTAAGTGGGCTGGGGAAGGGTGAGCAGGAGAGGTTAGCAAAGTTCAGCTCAGGGAATGAGGCTGGAGCGGTCATCTTCATCTGTGGAAGATGACCTGTTTCCCACCTTTCCTGGCATGGTGTGATGAGCCTGGAGTGAGTGGCGGAAGAAGGCCCAGCCCTGGGCAGGCAGCGCCCATGCATGTGTTCGTGCGCGTGTGCGCGTGTAGGGGGTTGGTTTGCAGCACAGGAGGGGTGAGAGTTGGGACTTTGGTCCTCAGCCCCAGCCACTGAGGACAGCACAGCAGGAAGAGCCCTCCCAACTGTCTTTCGAAAAAAGACACCAGTGTGCAAGCTGCAGCTATGACTCTACTGCGGCAACTTCATAGAAGGGAAGGGCAAGGAGGGGGTCTTGAGTCTGCGCCCACCTACATACAGAAAGAGCGCAGACTCACCGGCACTCATATTCTAAATGCTACTCTAAAAGTTATAAATGCCACGCAGCCAGATGACCCAGTGCAGAAATGCTGCAGTGATGAGTGGCAGAACCCTAAAACTTTTAAGTATAGGCGCAAGGGGGTGGGGCGCTATTTCCAGACATGCATAACAGGTCATATCTGACTCCGGAGATTCTCCAGCTGTCTGGACAGGATAAGGCATCCAGCTCCAGATGGTGGGGTGGCACCCAGGTTACCCACACTTCTGTTTCTTGGCTATAAATTGGAGGTGCCCATGACATGACACCCACCCCACAGGTTCTGTGACAAGTTTATTGCTTATTACTAATGATATTAAGGATGTAGTCAGGGGCTGGAGAAATAGCTTTGTGGCACAAATGCCTGCCTGGCAAGTGCAAGTTTGTGAGTTTGAACCTCAGACCAGAAAAAAAAGATGGTGTGTGTGTGTGTGTGTGTGTGTGTGTGTGTGTGTGTGCAGAAGCTCCTGTCTCCATTTCGTTGGGGTAACAGCCTGCCCTGTATGGTCCCTCGATTTCACTGTTGGGGGATATTTGTTTGGGACTTAAAAGTTCCAAGTGTATTGCCCCGGTCTGGTCCTTCTAGGGACCTGCCCCCACCCTGAAGTGATACAGAGCACATAAAAGTTGCCTAATTGGAACAAAAACATTCTCACATCACCCAGGAAATTCCAAGGATGTTAGGAACCCTACGTCAAGAAACAAGGACAAAATGACACTTTGTGAAGCACGAGTTGGATCTAGATGTGGGCAAAATATGACAGAAGTACACTTTCTCAGGAAAGGCCAAGGTCTGTTCAGGCCAGAAGCTGGGCTGGTCAAGAGCTGTCCTATGGGGGCTGGGGAGACAGCTCCGTGGCATAAGTGCCTGCCTGGCAAGTGCAAGGTCCTGGTTCTGCAAAAAAAAAAAAAAAAAAAAAAAAGCTGTCCTAGGAGACTCCAGGGCAGAATCCAGCCTGTTGTCTGGGTGGAGTGCGTGCATGTGCTCCAGTGTTTATTTAGTCTGGAAGCTCAGAATGGTTTTTGTATTATTTAATGGATGGGGAAAAACTTTGTTGGTCGGAGCGGAGATCAGGTATTTCAAAAGCCTGGAGTGTGGCGCATGGCACCGCAGCCCTATTGGGCCTTCTGGAGGACTAGAACACTCCATCTGCACTAGAAGAAGCATCATTCACAACTCTGACTTGGAAAACATATGACAGCATGAGGTGAGAAAGTGTGGGGCGCCCCCAAAATCTTGTTTCGAGGCTTGTCAAACTCCAAGGTCTGGGATTCGTCCCAAGCAGTCACCTCCTTTTGTTGCTTTTACCATTTATCTTCACAGTCCACAACATATTTTGCTTAAAATACAATTACAGTAAGCACTTGTCTTAAACCAGTCACACCAATGTGCCTATGTGAGTGAGGGCTTCTGACATCCAGCCAGACAGCTCAGTGGATGACAGCGCCTGCTTAAGCACAGCACAGGGACTGGGGTTTGATCCCTGGCACCACAAGCTGTGTGGGTGCTGTCCCTGGGGCCCACTGAGAAAAAGAGGAGAACCACGAATCCGATCTACATACTGAGACCCTGTAGAGACTGTACTAAACACATTAAACAAAAAGCACAAAGGGTTTAGGTGCTAGGAGAGGACAGGCAGGTCATGAAGAGAAGTCTGGCCTTATCTTTAAGATGCAGAATACTATATCCCCAAATGTTTAGACTGCTTCTACCTATAACATAAGTGCACACCCTTCCATATAACTACACGTTTTTACTCTGAGGCAGTTTTGTACATCTGCACATCTCTGACCTTGGGCTGTGCCTTATACTGACAGCACCTCTTAATGTAAGGTACCTGATCAGCGGCACTCTGGCTCATGGCATCCTGTGTTAGTGAACCTAAAATACCAGCTGCCAGGCGTGGTATAATCCCAGCACTTGGGAGGCTGAGGCAGGGATCAGTGTGAGTTGAGACCAGCCTGGGTTACAAAAGTGAGCTCAAGGCCAGCCTGAACTACAATAGCGAGACCCTGTCTCAAAAAGACAAAAAATAAAATAAAATATGGGAACACAAAAATATGGGATGTAGGGATTCTAAGGAGATTTCCTACTTTCTATTGTAAAGGACAAAGGCAAATAAGACACGCTGATTTTATCCTCAGTTCACTGAGGAACTGAAGCTGCATTCACCGGACACTATAGAAAGATGCTATTCCTTCCTGTCACTCTCGGCAAAGAAGCTATGCAAATTTCCTCATTTACAATCATAATATAGAATCCATACTTCAACAAAATTTTCAAATTGGGTCCATAAATTGACACCAGTGATATATTAAGGAAGTGAAAACAGAATAATATGGTTTAGTTTAAATACTAAAGAGGCCCTGCACATTTAAATATGTAAACATATATTTAAGTACTGAGACCAGAAAGAAAGCAAGGGGAGCTATCACCATGGTAATCCAGGAAGAGCCTCTAACTAAATCAGCTGATTCTCAAGTCCTGCTAGCCTGGATGGGTAGCGCCACCTACCGTGCACACCCACTTCCTGGGCTGGGCAGGATGGGAGGCTCAAGCCCTCAGATTCCTGCGTTTGTTTCCTGAGCACACCACCATCAGCACCACATCGTCACCCTCAGCATTCATGGAGAGGCAGAAACTGTTCCTTTTCCTACTACCCAGCAAACCAACTGTTTTAATTTCCTACTGCAACCCAAACAGGGTCTACAAGCTGCTGCTCTGCATCTGTAGCAGTACAAATTTCTATAATGTGCATCTTACAAGCCTTTCTGCTATAATGCCCACAATAATTTTAATTTTAGTGAAAAGACATTTTACTGAGAGAATATAGTGTGTGTGTGTGTGTGTGCGCGCGCGTGCGCGTTCCCACAGTGATGATGCTGGTATTAAACCCAGAGTGTTTGCACTGACACACATCCTCAGCCCTTCCCTCTATTTTTTTATCTCAAGACTGAGTCTCAGTAAGTCACTAAGGTGCCCTAACTGGACACAAACTGACAATCCTCTTCCCTCAGCCTCCCAGACTGCTGAGGTTTTAGGAATATGCCACCATCCTGCACCTGGATATACCCCAACCTAACCAAACTATTCTCCAATTATTAAAATAATCCTAGCACTGGGGAGGCTGAGGCAGGAGGACTACTGCAAGTTTAAAACCAGCCTGGGCTACAAAGTGTGCTCGAGACCAGCCCAAACTACATGGTGGGAGTGTCTCAAAAAACACAAAAAAGGGCCAGCCAAATAGCTCAGTGGACTAAAGTGCCTGCTTAGGCAGAACACAGCAGCTCAGAGTTTGATCCCCAGTGTGCAGGTGGTGGTGGCAACACCCCTGCCCCTGGGGTGCACTGAGAGTGACAGACTGGGGGTGGTGGCATGCATCTCTAATGCTAGCACTTGGGAGGCTGAAAACAGGAGAATCACTTCAAGTCCAATCTACATGGTGAGACCCTAGACTCTGTACTAAATTTAAAAAAACAACAACAACAACAAAAAAAAAAAACACAGGCACATATTACAACACAGAATTCAAAGGCAGTGATCAGCAAAGCTGGCCAGTGCCTATGGAAATCTCTCACTCCATCCTGAAAATGAGTACTTTCATGTTGAAATTTCTTTTTCATTTTTCTTCTACTTTTCTGAATAATCAGTATCACCTTTAGCAATTCAAAATGCCATGTGCGTACTCCACCTTGGCATCATTTCTGATTTTAGAGATACGAAGTGTGTATAAAGGCTTACACAGATCCCACTGTCTCGTGCTTTTTGCAGATGTGACTCCAGAGCATTACCGTGGTGCTCACTGGTAGTCTGCAGATGTTAAAATGCTGAGACTTGCTCAACAGACAGCCATCTTTTTTGTTATCTGCAATTGTGGGGACAAACTTTGACATCTCCCTCTCTGCCTGCCCAGGCAGCGGTGATCCAGAGGCCTCAAAGGACTTCGGTGGTCTATCATGCATTCAAGTCACTGTGGCCATACAGCTGCGTGCCCAGGCTCACCTAACACGGTGACGCCTACTCACACATTCTGCACTTCAGTCTTGCACTGTCATAACTGTCCTGCCTGCACCCCCAGCATGTACCCAAGTATTCAAGCTTGGAAAAGTGCTATTGCCTATTTTACTATTTAACATGGCCTATGAAGTACTGTCATGTCTCTCAAATAGATTTCTATTTAACAAGGTAAACAAGCTTTTTTTTTTTTTAATTAAAAACAAATAAATTTTTAAAAATTCCTAAAATTCATTTCTCTAGTTTTATTTTCAGGATTTAGATATTAGGGGATTATAACTCTAGGGATTCTGATCTTTCAGGATTCTAATGCTTCAAATTAGCTTAGATAGGACTGTATCTTTCAGGATCATGGCCCAAGTCTCCAAACCTTCCTTTCCAATGAGCCAAAAAACAAAAACTAGCAAACCACCCAAACTTGATGTACAACATAAAGCCCCAGTGCTCTGCAAGTCTGTGACCGCTCTGCAAGTCTGTGACTGTGTGTGAGAAGAATGTGGGAGATGCCTAGTCCTGGCTGCAGTTCAGCTGGACAGCAGTCAGGGCCAGTGGTGGGTGAGAACAGCCCACAGCCAGGCTGAGGCCCAAATCGCCTTCTGCTCCTCCCCTACTGTGGGTGTCAATTTCCTTTTTTTTTTTTTTGCCATGTCCGAAATCAAACTTGGGACACCTTGCACTTACCAAGCAGAGCTATCTCCCCATCCAATTTCCTCTTTTGTAACAGACTGCTAGGCTACTATGATTGGGTAGGTGTTGCTAAGGTCCTCAGGGGCACTATTAGAGCCTTAGGAATGGGACCTGGTAGGACCTGGTGGGAGAGTTCCTAGAGGGAACTGCAGACCATCCTGACCCTTGAGGAACAGCTCTTGCTCCATACACAGTTCACTGGTGTTCCTGCTATGCCCATCTGTAGCCCCACACCAAGCCATGAGTCAAAAATGAAACTTCTCTGCTCCTAGAATTGATCTACCAGCTGGGCATGATAACCTTGCACACTTGTAATCTCAGCACTCCGGAAGTTGAGGCCAGCCTTGGCTAGAATGAGTTCAAGGCCAGCCAAACAACTACAAAGATCCTATCTCAAAAAACCAAATAAAGGGCTGGCGAGATGGTTCAGTGGTCTAAAGCGCCTGCTTAGGAAAGCTCAGGCAACTGCAGGGACCGCGGTTTGATCCCCGGCACCACATGCTGTGCCAGCCCCACCACCAGGGCAGGCTGAGCCAGCCACAAAATAAACAAACAAACAAACAAGACAAGCAAACAAATAAATAAAAAATAAAAAAATAAAAAAATAAATAAATAAATAAAAAAGCATGACCAAGTTTTAAAAAAAAAAAAAAAAGAAAAAAAAGTTAAATGACTACAACTGCTCCACTGCAGTGACAAGAAGCTGACCCTAGGACTGACTGGCCAAATAGCTGAGCCAACTAAAGTGTCTGCAAGCAGGGGCCCGCCTTACAGCACCCCCTGCCCCCACGCCGAGATGGCAACTGAGACTGCGCATGTTGGCGCAAGCCTGTAATCCTAGCTCTTGGAAGGCTGTAAACAGGCAGATCACCACAAATCCGATCTGTGTTGTGAGACACTGTAGACCCTTCCTTAAAATACAAAAAGATGGAATTAACCTCTGGAAAGTGCTCAGAGCCTGGAAGACGGCAGCCACTACCCTGAAGTCTGGGGAGAAACAAAAACAGCTCCAAAGTCAGGGGGTAAAAAGTATGGAACTGATGCAGCCCACGGCAGGGTGGCAGGGTGAGAACAGTTGAGTGCAGCAAAGGCATAGGGCCAGGGGTTGCCCTCCTGCCAGTAAGTACAAGCATACATGTTCAGCTATACAATCCCTCTCAAGGAGGTCCTCAACAGCCAGGTCGCCCCAACCAACTCTTTTTTTTTTTTTTTTTTTTGGGGGGGGGGTGGTGTTCCTTTTTGAGACAGGGTCTCGCTATGCAGTTCAGGTTGGTCTTGAGCTCACTTCTGCAGCCAGGCTGGTCTCGAACTCACATCGATCCTCCTGGCCTTAGCCTCCCCAAGTGCTGGGATTACAGGCATGCGCCACCATGCACGGCCCCAACCAACTCTTCATCAACCAACCTGCACCTACCCCTTCCATGGGCTCTGTCCCTCCAACTCTGGCCTCTCAGTTCAGTGGCCTTTACCAAGTCTGTATCAAACCTTCACACATCACTTCTCTTTTACATTCAAAGGAAGAAAAAATTTGAGCTGGACATGGTGGATCACAACTATAATCCCAGCATGCAAGAGGTTGAGACAGGAGTATTGTGAGTTTGAGGCCAGCCTGGGTGAGCTCACCAGCCACATGGTGAGCTCAAGGCAGCCTGAACTCCATAGGAAAATCCTGTCTTAAAAAAACAGAAACAAAAACAAAACAATACTTTATAGAGGTAATATAAACAATTAAATTACAAGAGGAAAAGAGATACCTAAAACTCAAGATATTACAAATAAGATGTCCCTTTTTATTTTACAGGTGAATGGGTTAGAAGCATCAGTTTCTGGCTAGGAGCTGGAGCCTCTCCCTCTCCTGTCTCTGGGACCTGGGGTTCTTGCTGGGGCAGATAACAGTGCAGAAAGCTAGTTCCCTGGCAAGTACACTTCTTGTCCATAAATCTGATAGAACTGGGGAGGGAAGCGGCCTGTGAGCACGCTTCAGGCAAAGGCCCGCACCGGTGTGCACTGGGCAACGGTTCTGCTCTCAGGCTGAAAGAAGCGTCCGAGACCCAACCAAAGGTTCTGCCTGGCTCCCGGCTCGGTCTCTGTGGTGTCTGTGGCAGAAGCACACAGAAGTCTTGCCACCCCGCAGGAATTTGTTCTCCCAGAAGCACTTTATACCAGGAAGTACGGAATAAACTGGCTTTGAAGTAGCAGAAAGGAAAAACCAGGTGGGAACATCTGTGTTCAGTATGTGAAAGTCACTGAGACCCCTAGAAATGACATCCCAAACCTTCCTAGTCATGCCTGTAATCCCAGTACTTGGGAGGCTGACACAGGAGGATCCATGAGTTCGAGACCAGCCTGAGCTACAAAGCCAGGCTGAACTGCATAGTGAGACCTTGTCTGAAACATACACACACACATGCGCACACACACACACAGGGCCAGGGACATAGCTCTGTGGCACAAGTGCCTGTCCGGCAAGCGCAAGGTCGTGAGTTTGAACCCCGTTCCCACAAAAAAAAAAAAAAAGCTCCCTAGCCAACCACAGGCTGGTTTGGTAGCCTCCTGATAGCCCAAGATCACATTAATCTCCAGGAAAGGTCTACTCAGAAAGGGCTACAGGGCTGCAGGTAGACCAGGTGCCTTCACTGAAGCCAGGAACACTGTTTCTACCTATTTCTCAGTCAGATCCAAGAGAAAGTCCCATGCAGCAGGACCTTTAAAAATCAAAACAATAGGGCCGGCGGGATGGTTCAGTGGTCTAAAGCGCCTGCTTAGGAGGGCTCGGGCGACTGCGGGGACTGCAGTTCGATCCCCGGCACCACATGCTGCGCCAGCGCCACCACCAGGGCAGGCTGAGCCAGCCACAAAATGAATAAATAAAGAAACAAACACAACAAGCAAACAAATAAAAAAAAAAAAAAATCAAAACAATAGGGGGACTTTCGGGGTAGCTCAGTGGTTTAAGTGCTTGTGCCCAGCAATCCCAGTCAGGCACAAGGGACAGCAAACAACAAACTGGCACATAATCTTCATCTAGATTAGCTCTACAATATAGCATTATGTAACAGATTCCAGTAAGTTTAGACATTTTCCTACTTACCCAGAGCAGTTAGGAATTTTCTCATAGTATCCAAGACTTTAATTTTCTATCTGGAACCAAAATTTTAGATACCATGCTGGCTCAATAGTTATCTCACTGATTCCCAAGTGTCCCCATTCCACAAGATTCAGACTCCCTGCTTTCAGATGTTAACAAAATACAGGGCACTCTCAATGCTCAAGGCTCAGTATCAGCAAAGCAGCATTGCACAGCTTAGGAGTTTTTAAAAGCTCAGTCTGCATCGAGTTAAGAAACTTGCATGTACAAGCTGGAAGTTTATCTCAATGAGCCTTTCCTCTTAAGGCCACATCTGAAGGCACAGGAGAGAACAGTGTCACAGAACACACATCATGGAGAACTGCAGCAGGGTCCCACAAGGGATGCTACCCCTGCCACAGCAGGTGTGCTGTGTGGGAGCCCTACTGACGAGGCATCCTGGGGTGCTCCAAGCTTTCACGGCAGTGCCTCAGCAAACCACACTGACTGCCGTCTTTAAGATTTGGGCTTGACCACTTCACAATTTGAAGAGCTGGGATTAAGGCACCTGCAAGCAGGCGCAGGGGCCAGTCCAGCCCGCAGGCCCCCAGGGCATGCTGAGCAGCAATTGAGACTGGGCATGGTGCATGCCTATAATCCCAGCTCTTGGGAGGCTGTAAACAGCCAATCACTAGAGTTCAGTCTAGTAATGAGACCTTGTAGACCTTTCCCTAAAATACAAAAGAACCAAAGGCATCATAAACAGAATCTGCGGCCCTCTGGCCCACGTTTACACCCAGCGTTCTGTGCTAATTTGGCTGGAAAACTGGAGAGGAACAGCCCAGGAATCATCTGCAGTATTTAAGAACCCTTCACTTATCCCCTGACCAGCAGAATTTGGGAAGCTGCCATCTGGATAGCAGCACGGATGCTGTTCTAAAGACGAAAAGAAGCACATTTATTTCTACCAGCCACAAATCCAGAATGCTACTTTTGACAAAGGTCAACATGAATCTCTTTTATAGCCTGTGAGAAGAGGCATCTGGCCTAAAATCTGACAGAAAGTAAAAAGCCACTGGACGTGGGCCCCTGGCGAAGAGATGGAAAAAGAGGAGCACACATGATTATGCAAAATGACATCCTTATTGTCACTATGGGGCCAGGGAAAACGAGAGAACTAGAGCACTGCAGCCAGCATTAACTCCTTTAGTTCTAAGCAGAATAATCAGAAAGTCCTGATTCAGCCAGGCACATTTGTGCATGTCTGTAATTGTAGTCAGGACGCTACGACTGCCCAAGTTAGAGGAAACCTGGACTATACTATCTCAATTATAAATTAATTAATTAATTAATTAATTAATTTGTAGGGGCCAGGAATTTAGCTCTGTGGCATAAACTCTTGCCTGACAAATGTAAAGTCCCAAATTCAATCCCCAATAACACAAAAAATAAAAAATTTTCTTTAAAAAAAAAACCTCTAAAAATTTTAGACTATGGTCTCCAGATATCATCTCCATCAAAACGAAGCAGATTCCCTGGAGAAATGCAGACTCTAGGCCTGAGGCAAAAAAAAAAAAAAAAAAAAAAAAAAAAAAAAAAAAAAAAAAAAAAAAAAAAACATACAAAATGAGCCTAAAAATCTGTCCTACTAGAGTAAGGAAACCAAAGAAAAGACAAACACATGGGGTGGGGGTGGGGGGAGACTGGGGAAATAGCTCAGTAGAATAAGTGCTTGCCTGGCAAGCACAGGGTCCTGAGTTCAATCTCCAGTACCACAAAGATAAACAAAGTCTATGAATTTTTAAGACAAAAGACCAAAAAGACTTCACCAGCAACTTTGGGAACAGTATGCATCATCAGCAACTCCAGTTCCTCCTCTAAAACATGTCAGGCTCAACAAAATGGAGAAGGAAGTGTTGGCCAACAGCCACCCACAGGTCTCTGCCTCCTTATAGCTGGGGTCCCCGCAGGAAGCCATTCTGAGGTGTAGGGGCCCTTGGTACAAGGCCAAGACAGCTGACAGGATGAATGTCACAAATCAGCCTAAGTAATCCAACATGCCACACCTATTTTGTAACTTTCAAAGGGAAAACAATTGTTTCCTCTAAAAAGTTGGTGGGATGTATATTTTAGGGCCTTTTTCATTGTTCTTAATCTAAACACTCCTTCTAAGAATTTTCTTCTGGGGAAAAGACTCCAGTAAGAAGCACAGAGAAACAAGCACAGGCAGTGTGGACAGGCACCACCCTGTAACAAAGCCCGGCACCCCAGGAAAGCCAGAAGTAGGGGGGTTTTGTTTCTTATTTAACAACTCTACTGTTTCTCAAATTCAGATCTCAAACTGAGCCAGGAGTGGCAGGAAGCTTCTTCTAGGGGCAGAGGCAGGAAGACTGAATTTGAAGCCAACACAGGCCGCAGAGAATTGGAGAGCTGCAGTACATTGAGACACCAGCACCAACACAAAAGCAAACAAAGTCATGTGAAAAATTCTTGCACTCTAGAGCCCAACAAGGCAAGGGGTTTGCAAGTTCAAGCTCAGCCTGGGCATCTCAGTTATGCCAGTCTCAAAATGGAAACAATTAAATCTCAAAAAAAAAAAAACCCTCAGAAGAATTAAAAGATTGGGGCCGGCGAGGTGGCTCAGTGGTCTAAAGTGCCAGCTTAGGCAAGTTTAGGCAACCACAGGGACTATGGCTCAATCCCTGGCACCACAAGCTGCACCAGCCACAGCCACAGCCCCAGGGCAGGCAGAGCCAAACAAAAAGAGTAAAAAAATTGAAGGGAAAAAAAAAAAAAAAAAAAGTGAAAAAATTGAGCCAATGATTTTTTCTAAATTGCGAAATTGTTAATGGTTCTTTCTTAAAAGATCTTACCCCAGAAGGTGGTCCCTTAGCCTGCCCCAGGAGTCTTGTAAACCTGACCCAAGTGCAGTGGAGTCTGTTCTCTGGTCCAGCCCAATGGGCTCAGGACACTGCCAGCCCAGGACGACCAGCAATGCTGCTCCTGCCCACACATTAAACAAAAAGCCTCATGAGGGCCGGCGAGATGGTTCAGTGGTCTAAAGCGCCTGCTTAGGAAAGCTCAAGCAGCTGCAGGGACTGCGGTTCGATCCCCGGCACCACATGCTGCGCCAGCCCCACCACCAGGGCAGGCTGAGCCAGCCACAAAATAAATAAATAAAGAAACAAACAAACACAACAAGCAAACAAATAAATAAATAAAATAAAAAATTAAAAAAAAAAAAAAAAAAAAAAGCCTCATGATGGGGTGGTCGAATTATTTCAGCAAGGAAGATAATAATTTAAAAAATTCTGCACAACATACACCATAGTCTATAGACCTGACCTGCTGCCATTATATTGATCCTGTCTTCTGTCCTTTCCACTCTGACTCTATCCCTAAGCCCCCAGGCTATACCATTTCCCCATAACCTTGTCTCCAGTGCTGAACCAGGACCACACACTCCATTGGACACTGCTCAAAACAAAGATGATGGAGTTGCCTTAATCTACTAAGCTATCTATCTCCCCAGCCCCGATTGATAGGTTGAAATTTTTAGTGGATCAACAACGGCAAAACAGAAATTATCTAAATCCTCAACTCAGGCTTTTTTTGAGACAGGGCCTGCCCAGTAGGCTCGTTTCACTCAGAATCACGGCAAACTTTTTGCCTCAGCCTGGAATGGTGTCACCATGCCCTATTTGACTAAGATTTTCATATACAGGGCTAATTATAAAGACAAAGCAACTTCTTGTTTATGTATAAATTCATTATTTCTGGACTAGGGATATAGCTAAACGGCATAGTGCCTGCCTAGCAACCAGGAGGTCCTGAGTTCAATGCCTGGTACCTCCATCCAAAAAATCTTATTTCTTGGTTTAATTTCATATGTAATATGAAACAGTCACACTATGAACAACGGGCATGTAAAAGTATATACCATGGCTTAACAATTCAGGCTAAACTTAAATAACTGGATAACACATACATATAAAATCTACTGATAATACTTTCATAATACATAAGTAGAACCAACTAGAGAGCCAGGCGTAGTGGCTTACCCCTGTAATCCCAGCACTTGGGAGGCTGAGGCAGGAGGATCATTATGAGTTGAGACCAACCTGGGTTACAAAAGTGAGCTCAAGGCCAGCCTAAACTGCATAGCGAGACCCTGTCTCAAAAAAAAAAAAAAAAACACCAACTAGAATATAGGGGAAATGATGCATTTCATTTCACAATGAATCCTTTGATGACAAAGCACAAAAAGTTTCAGACACAAGACATCAGGAGCCACCAGACAGCAGGATGAGGTCTCCAGGGACATCATACCTACCGTGGTATCATTGCTGGTGACGTAGACCAGGACATCAGAGGAGTTCCTGCCATTGATGTACCGGTAGCAGTTCCAAACACAGCTAATCAAGTAACCCTGAAAGAGGTCATTAATTTTACTTTCCAAACTACGGACAATGTAAAATAGAACATAGACAGAGCCAGACTATAAAAGCTTTATTTACATTAACTAAATGCTCCCAATACCTCCCCTAAAGCAAAAAATCTCACTATGCTACTAGTGGTGGGAGGGCCAGTGCGAGGGAGGTCTGTAAGTAGAAAAAGAAACTGTTTTATTTTGGGTGATAGGATCTTGCTGTGTCACCCAAGCTGGTCTCCAACTTACATATTCCTCTGGCCTCCTCTTCTAGGTAACAAGACATTTCTAGGGATAAAAATGTCTAGGGATGGAAAATGGTTCTAGGAACCATTTTCACATTTACTGCCTCTAAAGATACAGAACAAGCCAAGTTATTAATCCATTTATCACTACATTTTACTTCTTGTTTCTTTGGGAGGATTTTTGGGTTTTTGTCTTTTTGAGACAGGGTCTCACTATGCAGGTCGGACTGGCCTTGAGCTCACTTTTGTAACTCAGGCTGGTCTAGAACTCGCATAGATCCTCCTGCCTCAGCCTCCCACGTACTGGGATTACAGGCATGCGCCACCACGCCCCGGCTGCATACTTTTTTTTTTTAAATGCAGAACCAGAGATTGAACTCAGGCCCTTGCACTTGCCAGGCAAGCACTTATTCTACTGAGCTATCTCCCAAGCCCCATGCAGGACATTTTTTGAGGCAAGGTCTCACTATGTGATGCAGGCTGCCCATGAACTTGCTTATGTAGCCCAATCTGCCCTCACAGTAATCCTCCTGCCTCAGCTTCCTGAGTGCTGGGATTAGAGGTGTGTGCCACCATGCCGGGCCCAAGAACATTCATTAACTGTTATTGCTAGTTAGAAATCAAGGGACAGTGAGATAGTTCAGCAGACTAAGCACCTGCAGGAACCGGGGTTTGATCCCCAGCACATGGCATGCCAGCAAGACTAAGTCAGCAAAGAAGAAAAATGCTTATGTATCACTCTAGCACCATATCAGATATTTACTTTAATGTGCAAAAGTTAGTAAACAATGAAACTCAGAAAAGACAGTAGGACTACTCCAAGTTTGAGACCAGCCTGAACTACTTACCAAGACCTTGTCTTAAAGACAAAAGATTAGCCTACTACATGGACCTCACATCACATGTAGTATTACACACTACACAACATGCAACACTGTACTAATTCACTCCTAGCCAAATGCAGTTTGGCATAACTGCCCTGTGACCTTGGTTCTGGCCAGTGTGTATCCCTTAGAGACTTTATTAATTAATTAGCTTTTTTTTTTTTTTTTTGTGGCTGGCTCAGCCTGCCCTGGTGGTGGGGCTGGCGCAGCATGTGGTGCCGGGGATCAAACCGCAGTCCCTGCAGTTGCCTGAGCTTTCCTAAGCAGGCGTTTTAGACCACTGAACCATCTTGCCGGCCCCACCTCAGAGACTATAGAAGAAACTGTAATGTTTGAAAAATCAAAACTCAGTTTAAAAACGAACTAGTTTTTCTGAGGCATTCAAGAATACATTTAGGGGCCGGCGAGATGGTTCAGTGGTCTAAAGCGCCTGCGTAGGAAGGCTCAGGCAACTGCAGGGACTGCGGTTCGATCCCCGGCACCACATGCTGCGCCAGCGCCACCACCAGGGCAGGCTGAGCCAGCCACAAAATAAATAAATAAAGAAACAAACAAACACAACAAGCAAACAAATAAATAAATAAATAATTTAA
>PVKN010001742.1:41608-48550 GCA_004027915.1 Capromys pilorides | reverse complement strand
AAATAAAACGACAAGACATGCTTGACAAATGATTGATGGAACTTGCTAGGTTTTTGCTTCATCAGAACAATAGACAGACATAAATATATATTTTGTGTTTGTTTTGTTCTGCTCTTGCTAATGCAGACCTGCAGACAAAAATCTTCTTCAAGCAAATTAAGTATGGCCTGTTGGGAGTCTACTTGTGATGCTAAACTTTTATTTGGCAATTTTCTCTTCTCACCCAGATTCCTCATCTGTGGCACTCCTTTCCCCCTCTGCATGGTGGTTGGAGTGGGTTCCCCCTTCTCAAGTCCTTTTTTTTTCCTCAAGGCATTTAGTGTCGTGTCTGCCAGATTTCAGTGATGAGCAGCGAATTGCTTTTAAAGTGGGCATTATGCCAGTTCAGCAGCACAATGGAAAACCAATCTTCCACCATTCTACTTTTGATGCTGTTATTGTAGCATTTTAGATAACTGCTGCCACAAAAAAAGGAAGAAAAAAAAAAGATGTGCTCAATTGCTACCAGTTAGTCAAGTTAAATCCAGAGTAGCATTAAAATTACTCTGAAAACTGTTTGTCAGAGGTCATGTGCCGTCTGTGGCTGCCGCACATAGGATGGATGTTCTGTTCAGGTGGAGGTTTTTTCCCTTTATTATTACTGTGACTGACCAGCTCTCTAAATAGCCCTTCACTCCCTGTTTACTTATTGTCTTCACCTCCCTGTTGAAAAAATGTGTCAAGCAGAAATGTTGAAAAGTTTCTTTAAAGTGCTGGAAATAGCAGGAGAGTGAGTTGTTCAGGGTGCTAGAGTTTGTACAATGTGAAAGCAAAAAAGAAAAAAAAGTAGGGGAGAGCAAGAACATAATTCTCTGGTTTCTATAGCAAGATTATTGTTTTCTTCTTTTTATCTTCACTTTTCAACTACTAGGTTCACTGTTCTACTTTTTTTTTTTAATAGCACAAGTGGAATTTATCCTCTCTTCATCTCAAGCCCCTCCCCCAACTGGCTTTGCCTGCGAAAGAAAGAGACGCCTACTGAAACTATAGGACAGATAGTAGCTGTATATATTATATATCTGGTGTATTTTAGAGCAAACCGTATTTTAAAATTTAGGACCAACAGATGATCTGTTTTGAGGTTTGAGTTTCAAACCTATAGCATTTCCTCATAATTTACTTAGATTTTTAAAATTATATAAATGTACACTGTTCAGAATACAGTTATGATCTGTTAGCTATACTGAAGTAATAACAAAAGTGACAACAGACTTCTGGACTGCCCTTCTTTTAAAGAGTCCTATTCCTTTATATGATTTTTAATGGATCTTTGTCTTTGTGTTAATCTCATTTAAAGTGATATCAAGCCCTAAGCCTCATGAAGGCAGGCTGTTTTGTCTGTTTTGTCCATCTCCAGGGCTTAGAACAGTTTGTGGTACATTGTAGGCCCTCAGTAAATATTTTGTTGAATGAATTAATAATTCTTTCTGTGTGGGCATCAAAACTTAATGGGGCTGCGAAGATAGCTCCGTGGCACAAGTGCCTGCCTGGCAAGTACAAGATCGTGAGTTCGAACCCCAGGCCCACCAAAAAAAATTACTATATTGATCTTGGTGGCAGGTGGGCCTTGCTGGTGCCATTTACCTCTTGTTTGAACTGTGGCTTAGGCATTCTGTCCTGTCTTCTGCCTGCCTCCTGAAGTGCCCTGCCTCTGCTCCCATCTGCAAAATTATAGTTTTTCTACTTAAAATGCTAAACTGTGCTCTGGAAATGTAGCAGGCATACTATTTTTTGAACTTGCCCCATATCCTGTCCCAAATTGTATACGATACCTAGTCAGTACTTGGTAAATATTCATTGAATAAGCTAGTGGAGAAGCTAGACACAATTTGTGTGTGAAGAATATGGTCATTTAGTAGTAGAGATGAGGATAGATGAATGCCCTATCAATTGATATTTATTTTTTAAATTGATGTCTATTGATTGAGTCTAAAAAGTTTTAGCCGTGTATTAGTCGAGTGCTCTTTCCCAAGTATTAGTTTTCTGAGCCTATGTAAGCACATTGAAGGTATATAGTTTCCTTCAGTGTACAGTTTAAGAGCATTTTAAATTTGGCTAAAACATGCAGGAAAAGGCTCTGATAATGATGTGGCCAGTAATTATTACCACCCATTCACTCATGCCATCTGGATGCTCCACTGTGTGGACAGTCCCATTGCAGTGTGGCAAGGAAACTACTCTGGATGGTAGTTTGCAGGTGTGGTGGCAGGTGGGCCTTGCTGGCGCCATTTACCTCTTGTTTGAACTGTAGCTTAGGCATTCTGTCCTGTCTTCTGCCTGCCTCCTGAGGTGCCCTGCTTCTGCTCCCATCTGCAAAATGAGAGCCTAGAAGCTGCTTAACAAGGTTATAAGCTTCAGAATTTCAGTGACTTAATTAAGAACTGTGTAAGACATACACTGCTTCCTTTTTTAATGGAGTCCTAAATGTGGCATAGCTTTAAATGGATATTAACAATTTGCAAATCAGGAAGACCCATCTTATAATTAACTTTGGACTAAACATTTAAAAGTATTGGGGGCTGGGGAGATAGCTCAGGGGCACAGATGCCTGCCAGGCAAGTGCAAGGTCCTGAGTTCGATCCCCGGTTCTGGGAAAAAAAAAAAAAAAAAGAACACAGTGAACATTTGGGCCGGCAAGATGGCTCAGTGGTCTAGAGCACCTGCTTGGGCGGCCAGAGGGACTGCGGTTGGATCCCCGGCACCACATGCTGTGCCAGCCCCACCCCCAAGGCAGGCTGAGCCAGCCAGAACACAAATAAATAAATAAATGAGGTTTATAAATAAATAAATAAAACTTTAAAAAAAATTCTCATATAAAAAAAAATAAAAGTATTCATGGGGCGTAGCTCAATGGTAGACCACTTGTCTAGCAGGCAGGAAAACCCTAGGTTCCAGGTTCTATCTCCAGCAGAGAGAGAGAGAGAGAGAGAGAGAGAGAGAGAGAGAGCGAGCGCACTTGTATACATTGAGGCTCATGAAGGTAAAAATGCAGAGCAGTATGGGCATTCTTCCTTGGCACCTATATTAAACAAATGAGTTAGTGAGTTTCTTTAGGTAGTAATAATAGGTTCCTTCAAAAGCATACCTTGATAGAAGCACCTTCTTTTTTTCTAAATAGCAGATAAATATTTTCCTTAAGTTTTCTTCAATCCCGATTCCGCTTTAAAAAAAAAAAAAAGAGTTTTGCCACAAGAGTTACATTTCTTTGAGGAAAAGCTGGCCATTTCCTAATGTGTTCTTTCCATCATCTCCAATGTTATTTCACCATCTAAGAAAAGCCAAAAAACTAACCTAAAACAAAGGTTCTAGTTTTTATTAGATCAGATTTAAACACATATAAAGTAGAACATCATGTCTTATGTGGCCTAACACCAACATTTTACACAGATACACAAAAGCTGAACATGTGTATTCTAGCATCCTGTATCAGCACTAATGAAACTGTGCCAACACTAGGTTGCCTGAGCCAAACATAAGAGCGCTCCGTGTGTGCACTTGAATGCTGGTGAGGATGCTAGGAATCGATCCTAGGGCCTTTGCACTGAACTACATCCCAAACTCCTTTAATTCTGGAGACAGGTTCTCACCATGTTGCTCAGGCTGGGCCAGGATCTGCGGTCCTCCTGCTTCAACCTTCCAGAGTGTTAGGATGACAAAAATGCACCGCCAGGCCCAGCTGACCTGTAACATTTTTTAAGATAAATTATTCAGGCTAGTGAATAGAATAAGAACTTTTCATGTTCCTTCACAAACAGAATTGAGAGAAAGAAACATACACTAAATGTGTGACCTTGCAGAAAGCCTCTCTTGTGTGGCTTCCTCATGAGTATGGTGATTCTACTATTGCAATTTATAGAATTGTTGTTAGGATAAAATGTGTTTCTTAGGGGCCGGGGAGATAGTTCTGTGGCACAAGTGCCTGCCTGGCAAGTACAAGGTCGTGAGTTTGAACCCCAGTCCCACCAAAAAGAAAAATGTGTATCTTTTGTTTCGGGAGAAGAGAGTTGTTTATTTCCTTTTGAGATATGGTCTTACTTGCTACACGATCTGGTCTAGAACTCATAGATTCATGTGATCCTCCCACTTCAGCCTCTTGAGCAGGGGTGTGCAGCCCATGCAGCTGTGCCCAGCAGGGCTATATGTCTTTTGAACTCTCTGTAGCAGGAGTTGGTAGGCAAGCTTTTTCTGTAAAGGGTCAGATAATAAAATTTCGAGCTTTGAGGACAAGACAATCTCCTTTGCAACTGTTCAACGTCAGGATTGTAACTGTAGAAAATATAGGCACACTGCTTAGGAAAGCTTAGGCAACCACAGGGACTGCAGTTTGATCCCCGGCACTGCATGCTGGGCCAGCACCACCCCCAGGGCAGGCTGAGCCAGCTATAATAAATATATATATATATATATATATATATATATATATATATATATATAATTTAAAAGAAAATATAGGCACAGATGGATATGGTTATGTTTATAACTTTACAAACACAACCAACAAACTACATTTGACCTTCTGGCCATGGTTAACTCTTGTTCTTATAATAATGAAAAATGTGAAACATAAAATATCAAATACCTTTTTACTGCTTCTGGCAAGCAACCCCTAATTTGAGAATGACTCAGTATTGTCATTGCTTGGTCACTCTTTTTTTTTTTTTTTTTTTTGCGAGACCGGGGATTGAATGCAGGCCCTTGTACTTGCCAGGCAAGTGCTTATTCTGCTGAGGTACCTCCCCAGTCCTTAGTCACTCTTATAAAGAAGCACCCTAAAGAGAGCATGTCTTTCTTTCTAGAGGAAGTTACTTTTTTCAGTAATTTTTACAGTATTTCTTGCTTCCTAAGGTTTTACCCAATCCTAGAGAGAAGATAAAAATTCAGTAGGGCTTGTGTTGTATTAATCAGTGGCTTCACTTAAGCCACCAGTCTCAAAAGCCTGCAGCCTTTTTTCTAAGAAAGTGTATGACAGTCTTCTCAGCCTTAATGTAACCACTGTGGAGAATGCATGCATGTATTAAAATATGATGAAGTACTACAGCCTGTTACCTCCCCTGGATAATCTTTGAGTCTTTGGTCAGTGGGAAGAGTTGTCATCAATATCTGAAATGTAATGCTCCACAGCCTTCAGGTTGCCAAGAAATAAAAAGCACATTGGCTCAGCCAGGTATGTTGGCACATTCCTGTAATCTCAGCACTCAGGAGGCTGAGACAGGAGGATTACTGTGAGTTTGAGGCCAGCCTGGACTGCATAATGAGACGCTACCTCAAAAACAACAACAGAAAAAAATCCATTGGTTTATTGGAAGAATTCCACAGAGAGCACAGTGTATAACTTCATAAAATTCTAGATGATAAAGGGTACTAACCTTGATATTCTGAAAATGCTGGTATTTCAGACTTCACAGTTCATTCTCTTAAGTGGTTGGATTTCTTTAATATTTATTTAGGTTCTGGGGATGAGCACAGAGCCTCACATGCTAAGCATGCACTTTACCAGTAAGTCATTTCTTGAGTTTCCACTTTAACCACTTACCAGCTCAATTATCTAAATACAGGCTGATCAAAAACTGTATATTTTTTCATTGATTTTTATAAGATAGGGCTGCAGAGATAGCTTGGTGGTCTAAGCACCTGCCTAGCAAGCTAAAAGGACCGAGGTTCAATCCCCAGTACCACATGCCATGCCAGCCCTGCTCCAAGCTGGCCACTGAAACTGGGCATAATGGTGCATGCCTATAATCTCAGCACTAGGGAGATTGAGCCAGGAGGATCACTACGGGTCCAAGCTGTGTAGCGAGACCCTGTACCAAATAAGTAAAAGATTTAAAAAAAAATTATAAGATAATATAACAGGAAATATGAGACAACAATTTTTCAGATGTGCTCAGTATAAGAATCAGCTGGTTGAAATGATTCTTGCCTGAGTAATGCTCAGGATAGTCAGTATGTAAACAAATGAACTGCCAGAGTGATGCTAAGGTCAAACTGTTAAGTGGTTAAATGTGCGCCTTACATAAACATTAAATACAGTGCAGCCACAAGAAAATGTGCCTCTTACAGAATTTGCCATCATAGATTTTTCTTGGAAAATGGTTGTGATGATAAGCAGTCATTTAAAATCTACCTTTAAGCCAGCCATGGTGGTGCACGCTTGTAATCTCAGCACTCTGGAGGCTGGGGCAGGAGGATCCCTGGAAGTTCAAGGCCAGCCTGAGCTACAAAGTAAATTCAAGGTCAGCCTGAACTGCATAGGGAGACCCTGTCTCAAACAGACAAAAAAATTAAATGAATAAAAGTCTGCCTTTGACATTATCTTTCTGCTTTCTCTTGTTGTTTGTTGTTGTTGTTAGCATGCCAGAGATCAAACCCAAAGCTAGTCAAACACTCTACCATTGTGCTGTATCTGTAGCCCTAGCCCAGCTCTTAGATTTCCCAATCACTTAGATGCTCTACGCTGAGTTAATGAACTCTTTCCCAAAAGTGAGTCTCCCTGATAGTTGTAAGACCCTTACCATTCTAAGATGGCACCCAGTTATCCCCACCCCTTTGCATTCACTTGTACTCTAGTTCCCTTTCCTTGAATATGGGCTGAATCCAGTGACTCTTCTAACACAAAGTATAACCAAAAGCAGTGGAATGTCACTTCCGAGACTGGGTCAGAAAAGATTACGATTTCTTACCTTTTCTCACTGCCATGCTAACTCTCAGGGAAGCCAGCTAAGACCCTAGTGCAACAACCCGAAGGGAAGAGGAGTCTGCGGTAGAATTTGGAAGCTGAGCCTTCCACACTTGAGCACTCAGATGATCCAGAAGTCTGGCTGATGCATTGAATGTAGCCTTATTCGAGGGCATTTTATTGCGTAGCAATGATCTATTAAAAAATGCTTTAAGTACATTGCCTAT
>PVKN010001742.1:19108-36608 GCA_004027915.1 Capromys pilorides | reverse complement strand
CAGATGAAAAAATACTCCACTTTTTCCTCAGGAAGTGCTAGCGTCTTGTTTGCTCTGATGACTTTTAGATAAAATACTTCAGTCAGCCTACAAATGATGATCTTGTTTGCGCAAAAAGGAAACTATTATAAAATATACAATTTTCAGGTTTGGGGTTCTAATTAATAAAAACCAGCTTTTAAGTTACTGTTTCACTGGTTGCCTTATAAGATATTTTATGGATATTATTTAGACTTTCTGTCATTGTTTTCATAGGGTCTAGAAACAGAAATTTTTTGGTTATTACTTTGCAAGCATCTGTCAAAAGGACCAGAGTAGCTAAGCATTTGATAAGTGTTTCTCAAAGGTTATTCACAGTAAAAATAAGAAAAGGAGATGAGTTTTGCTGGCATGTGAGGAAGAGTGACTCCTGAATGGTACTTCTAGCCATTAGAGTACTGTTTGGCTAGTGCCTCTGTGTGTAGGAAGAACATTTCCTTATTTCAAAGGTTGGATTTTTGGTTAATAGTGGCCAGGACAGCAACAGCCATGACCAGTGATTTCTCTGTGAACTGGGATGGGATGGCCACAGATCTCTGCCTCTTGTCTGATGGCCTTTGGAGTCTTTATGAACAGTGTTGTCTTAGGTGCTAGCCAACCCCCGTGGGGCTGGCATCCTTACTGACAGGCTGCTGCCAAAAACTAGAGCAGGAGCAAAGTTGGAGTTTTACAGGCCGCATGCACCAGCTTTCACCATTTCATGTCAGTATTTTCTCTTGAGTTCTAAAGCGGTGAATGTAGTATTGGCAGAAACAGGGTAAGAGTTTCATGTGAAGCCTCATGTGGGTGGCCCCAAGTACCTGAAGGAGGATGAGGAAAACCAGGAAGGAGGGATGACTCCTTGCCCTGCAGGCCCTACTCCCATGTAGCCCTTGACAGCTTGTCCAGTTCTGTTTTGTGGAAGACCTTCCATATGCTATTGATTAAATTCTCATTGGGGAAGCAAGCAGGAGCTTTTATCTGCATCTCTAAACAACATGGAATGGTGCCTGGGCTGTATTGACCGGCTATGGGATATGCTAGCGGTCACAGTTGTCTTTTACGAAGAAGAGCACCGAGTGACGCTGGTTGTCATTCTCACTCTGCTGTGTGGCAGCGTAAATAGTCCCCTTTCTAACCAACCTGGTGGGAAAAGTCAATATCCCATCAGCAGAGGAGGTAAACACATCAGGAGCTATGTCCTCTCTCTTCCTCCCTGCTCTGTATTACCGCAGCTCTTTAAATGCTCTCTCCCCAGTCATCAGATGCATTTGTGTCATTCAGATGCACAGGGTTGCAGGCCTGCAGCTCTGGCCTGCCGGGAGGCAGCCTACACTGGTTGCGGCCTTTGTTGTATATTCCCAGACTCTTATAATTAGAACTTTCAAATTGTCTTTCTATAGTCAGTTAATGATGCGCCCCCTCCCTCCCCCGCCTTCTTTTCTACCCTCTTTGGGCATTTAAATCCCCTACAAAACTTTTTGTTGTTGTTTTTGGAAAGGCACTGATGCAATTTAGAAAAGATTGTAGAGAACAAATGAGAATGTGTAGCTAAGGAACAAAAATCTTGAGACCGAGTTTTCGTTTTCCGGGGTTTTGTGGGCTTCAGTGGTGCTCTGTTGTTTCAGTGGGTTTTTGCTTTCAGTGATTGATGTGCTTTCTCTTCCATGTTTCCTCCCTGATCCTTTTCTATTCCAAGGTGCCCAGCAGCCTCCCTCCCCTGAGGCACCTTGGCACAGTCATCTTCCGGGGCCTCACCTCCGGAACAGCTGATTTCTGGTGGCAGCCCATGTCGGTGTGGAGCAGGGGCACTAGGGAGAGGGTGTAGACGGGAGCCTCTCCTGAGCATGTGCCAGCTGACCTTGGGCAAGTAACTTCACTTCACAGTTTCCTCAGCCATAAAATGAGGACTTAAAAAAGTCAGACTTGCCTATGAGGTTTGTGAGCAGCTTTGAACAAAGATATGTCATTTTAACCATGCTGGGCAGGGTTCGCTCCCCCAAAAGATCAGTCCTGATTATAGCAGCTCTACTGCTGCTATATAAAAAAAGAAAAAGAAATAACAGACCAAGGAAGAAAATAAAAGAAGTAAAAGACTGGGGAGAGAAAGACTCTTCCTAGGTTGGAGATTTAGAGTTTTAGTAGCATGAGAAGGCCAAGGAGGAATGGGTAGGAGAAGCAGGACACAGAAGTGGTGGGGAGGAGTTCACACCATGTAACCATATAGACAAAAAATTCCTTTGCCAGTGAACAGGTGCTCTCTAGGCAGCTCCCTTTTCCCCCTTCAGCAAAGGAAGTTTTGTTTAGCAAGGGGACGCAGAGGGGCCCAGCTGATCTGGGAAGTGTGGGCTTCCTCTGAGACAAGGTATTTCAAGCCACATGCAGATTTTCCATGCAGTTGCAGACATGGAGCTCAAGGTGGCCCAGCCCAGTCAGATGCCAGGAGAGGGCAGGCGGCCAGCCGAGCTGCCATAGTAATGAGTCTGGGCCAGCCTTGGAGGTAAAGCCATGAAATGGTGGAGACGGGGAGCTGTGAGCAGCATCTGCATCTTTTTTCCCAGCGCCTGAGGAATGCTAAATGAGCTTTTAAAAAGCTACCTCTGAGACTTCTAATACTTTTGTTTTTATTTCACTTTAGAATTGATGAAGCAGTTTCTTACTCCCAAAGTTCGTCAGGACTACAAAAAGCTCAAGAACACAGCAGAGCAGTTCTTGTCCCGGAGTGGCTACTCTGAAGTGAACCTCAGCAAACTCTTCGTGGACTGTGCTGTGAAGTCCTAAGGGGAACTAGGAGCAAGCAGATGAGGAGGGCAAGTTGTTCGATCAATCCAGCTTCCTGGGCACCTCCACACGGACCCCCCAGCTTACTCAGTGTCCCTTGTTCCTGTGGCTGTGGACTGGAAGGGGGTGGGTTGTAGAAAAGTAGATTCTAACAAGGACCAGAGAAAATACGGCTGTCTTCCTGCTCAGCTTTTCCCCAAGTACCGAACCTGAACCTGAAAACTACTTTGAGAATGGAGGCAGTGTAGGTGACCCTAGGCTTTGCCTCAGGGCTTTAGCAGAGATGCTGTCAAAGGGGAGCACTAAAGCATTGCCCTTTCACACAATAGCTCTACCAGGTCTGAATCTTAAAGCTTCCTCAGCCACTTGCTCTGGGAACAGCTGTACTTATCTGGTCTACAAGTAGTGATGAGGGATCTAAAAGCCTTGCACTCACTGGTCAAAACAAGGCAAACTTGTTTGTTGAATCGCTCCAAAGTCCAGTATGCACTCTAAGCAGGTGTTTTATAGTCATGTTCCCTTTTTTCCCCCCTTAAATCCAGACTTCCTGTAAAAGTACATATGACACAGAAGCACATTTTAGATACTTTGATGCCTTAACATTTTGTTTAGATTATGTATGGCCAGTAATGTAGTGCAGAGTGCTTACTTAACATTCATGACCTGCTACATTCAACCCAGAGGACTGCAAAAAAGAAGAATCACTGTGCTGTGTCCAGAAAAACGGTGCAGGGAATTGGCCCAGGTGCTTCTTGCTGTCTCTTCTCATTTCTTCAGAATGGTACCCTCTTTGCTTGCAGAAAATGTATTTCAACACATCAGTCTTTCTTACATTATTGGTAAGATTATAGTCACAAAAGATATAATTCCCCTTATACAACTATGCATGTATTTTTAAAGTGTTTACCTGCTTTTATAAAGGAAAAATATGTTGTACTTTTTACTTAAGAATAAAGTTTTCTAAAGGGAAATAAGTTGTGGTGAGTTCTTAAGAGGTGCAAAGATTTGACCGGCAGGACAACAAGGAGTGTGACTGAAGTCCCTTTCCTGCATCTCACCCACATCTCAGCACCACTCAGATCCAAACTCAGCTCAGAGATTTTGCTGTGCTTATCCTGTTCTGAGAAGCATTTGGTAAAATTTCCACAGATGTGGAGTCCTTTAGAGGATGGGCTGGGGCTAGGGCCAGGGTCAGGGCTGGGCTGTAGCTTAGTGGTAGAGGAGAGTGTACAAGACCCCCTGCCCCAGTACCACAAAAAAGAAAAAAAGTGAGCTGTGTTTTCTATTGTTCTTTGCAGAGTTGGACACCCAAAGAGCTAAACCAACAGCCACTTTTTAAAGACCAAAGCCCATGGTTGCTGAGAGCTAGACACTCTACATACATTGGCCCCTCTGGAAGAAATAGTTATTTGTTAAACCTTTCATCTGATTTTGCCTTCTCTTTTCTCTCCTGCCACTCTCCTCAAGTTCTTACCCTCCTCTTCCCTTTATACTCAAGTTCAAAGTAGAAACATGTTGGGTTTAGGTCCCTATCAGTTAATTAACACTAAAAGCTCTGTGGCCCTAACTTAAGTGGAAATACTCCAGGAATCCAAGGGAACATAAGGCTATAGAAATGGCTCTTCACTGTGTTATCTCTGGAGCCCACATTCCTGCTTGGCTGTCTGAAGAGAAGATATGTTTTCCTTGATTTCTGAGTGCTAAGGTTACCTTAAGTATAAATAGACTTATTCTGAACTTGGTTATCAAGAAACTGGTAGGCTCAGCTGGGCATAGTGGCACACACCTGGAATCCCCCCACTGCAGGGAGGTTGAGGCAGGGGGATCCCCATGAGTTCAAAGCCAGCCTGGAATGCATAGCAAGACCCTGTCCAGCATTTTATGGAATGTTGAAAATGCAACTTCAAGAATTTCAGGGCTGGACATACAGCACAGTGCCTACCTGGTAAGCACGAGGTCTTGAGTTCAATTGCTGATAACTACCAAAAAAATCCCAGTGGATCCCTGTTGGAAGAGTAGAATATCATCTCACTTTTCTCAGAGAAAAGTGTGTTCTTGGTTGCCTAGGTTGAAGCCACGCTGGGTGGAAGTGTGGAAATGTCCCCAGTTTCTTATAAGGGGTGACCACCTCCATGTAGGTCTCCATAGGCTCTGTGCTACTGTTTGAAGCTCAAGTGCTAAAAGAGGAGCAATGAAGGGAGCTAGAGTTGCTCTACAGCATGTCACTTCCTATCTAAAGGGGACAACAGCAATTCCAAAAGGGACAGAGTAGGCAGGAACCCGAATAGCTCATAAAGTTTCTCAGTTTCTAAACCTTGGCAACTGGTTTTCTTAGGACAAAATCTTAACCACAGTGTGACCCAGATTAAACCTTCAGGCTAAAGCCAGTTGGGAAATAGTACATTTAAAACACCTTGCTCAGCTTTTAGCCCAACCCTTTGAAAAAGACACCTTTTCTGTTGCAAGTGGGGTCTTTTGACACATTTGCCTCTCAACTCAACCTCGTATAAAGGTGGTTAGAGGGAGGCCAAAAGTTGAAAATCCTATAGCGTATGTGCTGTAAGGCTTTAACTTGTCCAAAAAGTAGATGGAGTTAATCTCATCACTGTTGCCCCGGATGTGGGGGTTCATCAAAGTGTGCAGAATGGAGTTCTCTCTGGAGATGGAAGGATTTCCCTGGCCCCCATATCAGCCTTGGGTGCACATACGCGCGTGCGCACAAACACGCACACCTTGAAACACTTCTACAAACATTTCAAATGAGTCTTGGCAGAAGATGAACAGACAAGGAAACTCCCAAAGGAGATTTCCCCATCCGTGTCAGGTTTTAGGAAAAACATCAGGCCCCAAACATCTTAGGTTCTTCAACTGCTCAATTTAGTGCTATTCCTTGCTCCCATCCGAAACTTTCTCATTCCCTCCCTCTCTCCCTCTTTTTCCCTCTCCCCCTCTCTTTCTCCCTTTCTCTCCCTCTCTGTCTCTCCCTCTCTCCCTCCCTCTCTCCTCACCTAAATATTTCTTAATTGAGCAGTTTGTGGTAGAGCTTCCTTATAGCAGTTTAATAGATTAACTCATCTGAGCCAGCCTCAAATTTCAGATTAAAATTCCTTCATCCCGAAGGCAGCATTATCAGGTTGTTGGAGGCTGTTTTCAAACCTTGGTTTTGAATAGCAGCGGCTCTGCATTAATTTAACCACTAAGCTAATAAGTAGGTTTCGTTTTGTTATGCTAAGCTTTATTGCTTTTCTTTTGATCAGAATGGTGTTGTTGAGCAAAGCAGCAGACAAGGCATTCTTTGATGAGGGAATTAGCGCTCCATTCTTCCTCTATTATTCATAGCGCAGTGGAATATGTAAGTACCTGAGGGTGTCAAAGGAGCGCAGGTTCTATTGCAAAGTGCTCGCCTTGTTTCTCTCAATAGCTGACTATGAGATGATAAACCGCTTAATACACTGTGCTAATTGGATGAGAGCAAAAAGAGATGGGAATTAAGGCGAGGCAAAAGGAGAAAGTGCAACCAGCCTTCAATTCACTCTTTCACCACTTTAACAGCACCAAAGGAGGCACAAGCTTTCTATAAGCAGACTAGAGGTTTTGTGCAGAGATAAAATGAACATGTTAGTGGATTCAAGTAATACACTAATTATTACACAGTATAAATACCACTACTGGTTTTATAACAGGGAGGTAAACTTCTTTTGAGAGGGTTATAGGATTGCTTGGCAGTGGTGTAGAACCTAATAAGGGCCCAGAGTAATAACCCCCTGGATTAACAAAATTGCTGCTTGTAGAAGTATGATTCAGGCTTTTACGAAGATTTCCGGAGAATGAATAAAAATGACTGAATGACATTTCTTAATGTATAACTGGCAATTGCCCCCTTTTCTTTAAAGGAAAAAAAAAAGTTACTTCAAACTGGACCGTCAATAATGTCCAGGGACAACAAGGTTTTTCTTTTGAAAAATGCTTTTCCCCGTCAGGTAGCAGGGTTTCTCCTCCCCTCCCCACCCCACCCCCAGCCAGGCGCCACTATCAGTTAAATATGCAGTTGCTCTGGGGAACTTTGTGTTCCAAAATACCATTTTAGGCTCCATTTATGAGCCCCTTCATCCAGACACTCGATTTTTTATATACACATGCTCATGTGCACATTTTTAGCAAGTCGGGCTAACCTACATATAATTACCTCTAACGTCAATCCCTTTTTATATTCTAGTGAGACCCTCACACTCAGAACCATACTAAACAGAAAACCATGGGTGCTTTGATTTGGTATTGTAATGAAAAAACAATAATCAATGTTTGTTCCAATTGGGAGAAGAGTAAGAAGGGGGCAAGGTGGCTGGTAGGGCCAATACCAGGAACTTGAGCTTGAGTTTCTCCTAACCAGCCATGCTACCTAATTTGTCATCTTGCTGTCTTCTTCACTCCACACCCAAGATGTCTGCTGTCCTTACTGCCCACAGTCCAGCCAGTAGACTTGGTGGGGGAAAAACACCTCTGATAATATTATGCCAAATGCTCCTCTTTTGTCTTTCAGGCCTCCAACAGATCTGGCTAACCTGTTGGAAAGTGTAGCAAACCAACTTCGCCTTTTCCCTCAACCTTCCCACAGAGGCCAATACAGAGCTCCCAATCACCCTTCACCCCGAGATACTGTGGGGTACCCCTGGGAAAGCAGGTGTTGGGCCATTCTGTCCTGGATATGCTAGGAGATAGGCCTGTGGCAAACTGGGCTCTCCTGAACTCCCCAGGGCTCCACATGGCCTGCTCCATGGTGGAAGAGGGTTGCTTAAGGTTGGGGGGGGGGGAGGTCAGCCGCTCCCAGCATTGTGACTGTGTTCCCAGATATTGGGGCCAAATTGGGTTGCCATTCATTAATAATGCTCACAATAAGATTAAATCATTCTGGAAAATCTCATAAAATCCCCCTAAGTACGCTCCAGTGGCTCTTTCCAATCCCCATCATTCAGCACTTGGGGAGGTTTGGAAGGAGAAGAAAATTGGTTTCTTTGCTTTTAATGCTGCTTTGAAAAGATACTCAGAGTTTGTCATGCGTGACATGTCACATGTTTAATGTGGACTTGCTGGAAGTCAGGGGGTCTTTAGCGTGCGATATTTATGGGGAATATTAAGTGCAGAATGAGGTCCCTCCAGCTGGGGAAAGTTGAAAGAATGGGAGGCCCAAAACCGGGCTTGTTTGTGGCATCAGAATGGCATAGGATTAAGAGTTTGTAAAACAAGGCGAGGGGTTCTCATTGGCCAGTAATAAATGTAATCCTTGGAGGTAATTTCACGCAATTTGCTTCTGCTCCATGGAAGGGTCAAATGAGAAAAAATGACTTAAAAAAGAGTTCATTAACAGGAAGAATGGTACTGTTTCTCCTATACCATCCAACAGGCAGCCTGAGGGAGTAAAAAGAAGCCCTACTAAACATAAAGCCAAAACCATCAGAAAATTGATATTACCCACCCAACTGAATAATTCTGACCCCCTCTACCCTTCGCCTCTCTTGCACTCCAAGGTTCCCACCCCCCAACTCTCCAGCACCCTGCCCACTCCAGGAAATCTGCTTTCGCTCACTCGGGACAGCCTGAGGAGTCTTGAGTGTTTGCGGCTCTCAGCCCCCAGGAATACCCTAGAAAGTTTCTACCGGGCCCACTAAATGTGGAAAAGAAGCATGGTGGGAGTGGTAGTTGTGGGCTGCTTCCCATGCCCCAGGCTGGACCCCTGTGTGCGTGTGAGCCCCACCCTGGCGCGTCAGGGCCAGGCCAGGATGGCAGAGACCCACCCGATAGCCAAAGTCCGAGAGAAGCAGCTGAGGCCCAGCGAGCCCCGAGGGCACAGTCCCCATGTTTTTTGCAGCAGACAGCGGTCCGGACGCCTGGGCTGGTTGGGCAGCCGGGACAAGCGTGCTGGAGCACCGCAGCTGCCAGGCAGGCTGGCCAACGCAATTCCCAGAGGGGGGCAGAGCCGGGAGAGCCGCTGACCTCGGCCCAACCCCGCGCCTTTCCCTTGGCCGTGCACATTTGCACCCCAGACCCACAGGGCACACAGTCCCCCTCCTTCCAGGGCGCACGCGGAGCCCTGCGGACCTGGGCCAGGAGACACACCGCACCCCCTGCAGCAACCGACTGGCCTGGCCCTCGGCGTAGCGGGGCGGCCGGCCCCAGTTCGACGAGCGGCGGGAGTCACCCGCGGCAGTCCCCCACCCCCGCCCCTTTCCCCAAAGGTCTGGCTCGCTAATTACTGCAAATTGAAACTAATTAAGCTTCTCTTCCCTTTCCCATCACCCTGGGAGCGTTGGCGAGACCCAGCCCCCACGGGCGGACTTCCACCCAGCGGTCACCCAAGGGGCGCAGGCAGGGCGGCGGCGGGGGTTGGGGGGCACCGTTCCCGCTGCGGGGAGGGGTGCGACGAAGGGGCTAAGGATTGCAAATCTGTTTGGGTCTTCTCAAGAAACCTGAGTTGTTTAGATTTTAAGAAAAATTTATACGTTTCTCGATGCTTGGATAAGTGATGTAATGACATTTGTCGAGTTAAGATCTGCCACTTGGATACCCCTCGCTGCCTTTCCATCACTTTCTCTCTCTCTCTCTCTCTCTCTCTCTCTCTCTCTCTCTCTCTCTCTTCCCCTCCCTCCCTCCCTCCCCCTCTCTTTCCCTCCTCCTCCTTTCTTCCCCTCCTTCCCCTCCTTCCCTCTTTCTCCTTCTCCCTCCTCCCTGTGTGTACCGCGGAGCCCGCCCACTCGGAAACAGCGCTGAGACTTTCAGTTCTAGCCATTACCTGTCATCTCGGACTGCGCACTTCGTTGCTACGTGGTACTTTCCACGAGCAGCTTCCTTAGCCTTCTCAGCTAAAACTCCCGATTTCTTCAAACGTCTGGCTGTACCCTCAGCGACGCCTACTACACACCCACCTACCCTGGAATACACCCCACCTCCGTGGCCCGGGACCCTCAGCTACCACTGTGACAAGACTAGGGCGAGCTGAGGTACACATTAAAAACACCGCTGTGGCGTTCTTAACCTTTGTAGGAAACCTGGTCCCTGACAAGATTGGATTCCAACCAGGGGCCTCAGCCAGGAAAACGCCTGCGTGGTTCAACCCAGGAGGTGTGGTCCGCTAGCCCAGCCCTGGTCCATGTGGGGATCCGTTCTAAGGTCCCCTCAGCGCCCACACAGAGCATCCACACCTCCTATTGTTAAACATATATTTTTTTTTATTTTGAGCGTGACACTTCTCCACTAGATAGCAAGGAAAAGTGATAACAATTACACATTACACAAAAGTACTGTACCATTGCCTTTATCTCGAAGGTTTCAGAAGCCTCTACAGTTAATAAGTTAAATAAAGGGCTTGAGTACATAAATATTTGTCTAGGAACCCTACCGTATCTACAACACAGTAAGAATCTACAGGAGGACAAACTTTTACCATACCACGCTGAGTGCAATTGCGTTATAACATTTCAAATATACAAAGCTCTGTTCTTTTTTTTTTTAATAACAATGGTATGTACAGGATCAATAATCACAGTTTGGTGACTTCGACAGTCCATATTCTAGCAGAGTATTTCCCTTTGGTTTGATATAAAAACCTTGGTTGGTGTATGATAAAGAAGAGAACAAGAACAAGACGCCCCTTTCCTTTAAGTGCACTGTTAGCTATCTTACAGACTCGCATTCGCTTCCCTGGCCCAGGCTTCACTCCGGGCCCGCGCTGGGTAGATCAAATTGGAGCGCCAAAATGCTAGTTGAAAAAAAAAAAAAAAAGCAAATAACCAGGCGTCTTGGAGAGAAAACCTCCCCAGTAGTTTCAGCAAAGTAAGAATGGGAGAAAGTGGACGTTCGAGTTGGAGCGAGGTTGGCAGTGGAGGGGGCAAGGACAAGGATGGGGACAGGACAAGGACAAGGACGGGGGCGGGGGCGGGGCAGGTGGACAGCCAGCCGAGGAGGTGCCACGTCCGTTAGCGCCTAGGGCTGCCTTGCCCGCGTCAAGGCTGCTGCGAAGGCGGCTGCGCTCTCTCAGTGCCGTCTCAGGAGTGTGCTGGTCCTCTGTTTCCATTTGGTCTTGAGTGGTGCTGAGGTGACCTTTCCGGCGCGAGGGCGGAGGGCAGCCTTTAGCACACCTCCTTGCCCGTGCTAGTGCCCGGCAGGATGTTGAGCTGCGTGAGCTGCGCGGCGTGCTCCTTGGCCTTGAGCCTCAGCGCGGCTATGCTGGAGGCGCGTCTGTCTGCGGCTGCGGTGGCCGGGTCCGCCAGCGCGCCCGACGCCACCGCGCCCTCCACCGCCGGGGTGGGCTGTCTCAGGAGCGCGGCTGCGGTTGACGCGCTGGTCAGGGGGGCCATGGTGGAAAACAGCCTGCAGGGAGAGCAAACAGCAGGGTCACGGCCTCGGGAGCGGAGCAGGACGCCGGGGCGGCCTCTCTCCGGGTGCCGAGGGGCGCAGGCCTCGCGCTGCAGCGAGCGGGATGTGGGCGGGTGGCGCGCGTAGGAGCGGGGGAGCGCTCGGAGGACTCCCCCGGAGCCAAGACCCGAGGTGCGGAAAGACCTCGGAGGCCCCGCGGCCGACAGCCCCGGGCCCGACTGCACGGATCCAGTGATGTGGCCTGAGTGCGGGGTGAGAGCCAAGGCCGCATTCTTCAATTATGCCGTTTGCCAAAAAACCATGCGGACGGAGGAGGGAAAAAGCAGGGGCGGGTAAACACTGACCAAGACCTGTAGGACCGAGTGAACTCGCAGGTGCCTTCTCAGCTCCCCGCTTCTCTCGTCCCGGGCAAGCTGCCCTCGCTGGCCTTCCCGTCCAGGGGCGCAGACCCGGCCACCCTCTGAGCAGGGCCAAACTGCCAGCGCCTGGCCAGTGCTCGCAGGCCGGGAGTGGGGGCCACCCGCCTGTTGATTTGCACTCTACAGGCACCGGTGACCAGTCGGCGGCCCCAAGTCGGGCGCGGCGACACTTTCCCCGTTGCCCTCCAGCGCCTCTGAGACCTCTCGCCCCGGAGAACCCCAGGCCCCGGACTCTGACTCCGGCTTGCAGCTCAAGGCGCTGCTCAAACCTGGGACTGATGCCAGGCCACCGCCTACGGGCAGCGCCGGGATTACTCCGCGTCGCGGTTCCACCCCTTCCACGCAGCAGCGCCCATCTGCAGCTGGGGCCTGGCAGCCCCCGGCTCCCACCCTCACTGCCTCCCAGCGCCCGCCAGGCTTTCCCTGACGCCTCCCTCAGGGCTCTGGCTCCAGGCGCCCTAAGGGGCCAATTCAGGATTTCGCAATTAGAAATGAACCCACCTGGGCTCGTTAAGCGCGCTGCGCTCCTCCTCCCGTGCCCACTGTCACGCCGCCTGCCACCCCCTCCCCTATCACCCCCTCTTCCATTCTCTGAATCGCGCAGTCTGGTACTCCAGCTACGCTGATGAACCTGGTGTTCCCAGTCATTTGTTGTCAGAGGAAAAAAGTGGGGAGAAAGACACTGAAGATGTACGGTTGATTTTTGTTTTAATCAAAGGGCCTTTTTTTTTTTTTTTTTTTACTGTTAAGGTTTATTTCCAAAGGGGCTTATTTTTTATAATGAAATAATAACATGTGAGCTGGGGGAGGCTTCTTAATACGTCTTGATTCCAGTAGGGAAACTGAGTCACTAATAAACTTCAGTGCACTCAATATTTAGCTTGTTGGTTTATTACATGAAACTAATTTTACTTCGTCTTAGTTTTAATTTTCTCTAAGATGATTTTGAAGTGGCTGCGAAGTTGGATGTATGTGTTATTATGTCTTTGTTCTCCCAAAGAGAGATCACTGAAGCTGCGTTCAGTTTTATTTTCACCATACTTCCCAACTTAATACCTCCCTCCTTTGTTTCTTTGTCTGTGTGATTATAAAGATTTTTAAATTTCATCATTTGCTGCTCGTGGAAAGAAAGGGAGTGATCATGTACGATGAATTGTTATTTCTATTTCGTTGTCTTGAGCACTGTGGGAGTCTGGGGGTGCGCACGTATGCAGACAGGTCCTTGGAGTGACAAGGAAGCTAGAGTGTGCCCCCAGAGGGAACCCTGACTCCAGGGCTCCGGAGAGCACCAAGGATGTGTTTCTCGGGCAGCCAGGCTTTGGACCCTTGTAGACTTTTGCAAAGCTTGAAAACTCATCCCTGCTCTGGAGCCCACGCCTGTGCACATCCGCATTCACACCACCCGGTACCACCTATGACTGAGGCTATCCTTCGGGTTCCAAAGTACTTTTACAGCTTTCACGTAACAGTTGTCACCAGTGCTGCAACTCCTAACTGGCCTCCCCTTCCTGTTCAGTTCCAAGTCATTTCCTTCAAGACTCACTCTTTTTCTTTCCAAGTTAAAATTAGAGAGTATTTTCTTTGGCTAAAATCTCTTGAGGCTGGGCCAAAGTAAAAAAGTGTGGACCCCTGTTCATGTTTCTTGCTTTCTCACTGACTCTGGCCTCCTCAGCGTGTGTATATCAGACAGACAGACAGACAGACAGACAGACAGACAGACAGACAGACAGACAGACAGACAGACAGACAGACAGACAGACAGAGCGAGCGAGCCTTCCAAGGCTGCAGGTTACCTGCCAAACGCTGGGCTGATGAAGGCCGGGTGCCGGAACACAGCGGCTCCAAGGAAAGTGCTCAGGCCCAGCGGCGCCCCGCTGGGCGGCAGGCTAGCCGAGCCCGGAGGCGGAGGTAGGCTCGGAAAGGCGGCGGCGGCGGCGGCGGCGGCGGCCGTCCAGGCCGAGTCCAGCGCGGGGTGGTGCGGGGGGAAGGGGCTGGCGTCCAGGTAGGGGCTGAGCGGGTGAGTGGCCGAGAGCGGCCCAGGAAAGGGCAGCCCCGGGGGGTGGGTCTGCGCGCCAGCCTTCTCCCGCTTGCGCCACTTGGCCCGACGGTTTTGGAACCAGACCTGCAAGGCGGAGGGAGCCGGGGTCGGCTGGGCTCTCGCTCCCGGCAAGCAGCAACCCCTTGCCGAGGCGACCCGGGCCCGCCATGCCCTCCCCGCCAAGGCAGCGGCCCTCACCCACATCGCCCCTCTTTGGCCTAGGGTTGCTCTCCTACACATCTGGGGCCTAACAAGTAGTGAAAAGGATCCCAAACTTAAAGGCAAGGAGAAACAAAGGGCAAGCAAACTCTTTCTAGTTGGTTTCAACTAGTCCGGTCTTCCAACTTCAGGGAAGGAGCTTAGCTATGTTTAGAGAGGGGAGACACCAAGTTTTAAATGTCTGCACTACCCCTTCCTTGCTGTACCAATTTGACAAGCCACTTTAACTCCTCTAAACCTCAGTTTTCCAATCTGTAGAGTGGGAATAGTAAAGATTTTCTGTTGTGAGGAATGAGTAAAATAAGAAAAATGAAATCACACATTCAGGGGTGACTCTGGAAGGGGCAATTACCAAGAGAGGAATGATCTGTTTTGCTGCATATTAATTATGTTCTTCACCTATCTCAGGTTTACTCAAGCATGGGCAAAAGCCCTGCTCTGCCCTGAAATGGGAAGCAAATCATTCGTTTACTTTTTGCAGGAATCTTTATTGGACCCCTAAGTGCACTATGGAAAGCAGCATTTACAGTAATTAGCTAACAGGCACCCCTTTTAGGGGTGAGCTGTCCATGAGATGAAATAGCAGGGTGCAGGCTGCTCTCTGCAAGGGCCCAGTTCTGTGCATCAAGAAATCCACAGAGGAATAATTCAGCAACACCTGCGTACACAGACGTAGAGGGCAGGATACTAGTAGACTTTTTCCCATCTTCACAGCTGACAGTCCTTTATTTCCTTTTGGGGATGTGGCTTTAATAGGTTATTTAAATACGATAGTTTTAGGCTTGGGGGAGGCTTTCAGCCCAAGGTATTTTCCTAATTGTTAATATGAAGCAGTTTTTAATAGAGACCTTTGAAACATGGCAGCTACCATCATCTAAAAATAAACCAGGAGCATGAAATTATTTTTATGTGCCCCGCTCATCACACCCACAGCTGAGAAGATATGCTCCTTCTACCCTGAAGGCATTAATAATTTTAGGGCTGGGTTTATGACTGCACACGAATCTAAAAATTAAGAATGAACTTCAGGGCAATACAGACATTATATTAAAATATAACCTGCATTATGTCAGAGGAATGTGCTAAAAATTTAAAGATGTTCATATGTTTCAAATAGCCACGGCAGAGGGGTCGTTGCTAGCACTAGCAGCTCAGCTCGCTTTGACTCCTAGACAGCCAGCCAGGGCAAGACAAATTAAGAATCTGAATCAGTTGATTATTTCAAGTTCTGTGGAAAGGGGGCACATCCACAACATTCCATGGTCTTCAAATAGTCTAGCTGTGAACTGCAGAAATGCCCCCGGGTAGAGACTTGAAGCCTGAAAAAGTTAGGCTGTAGATGGGACCAGGCTGGGTGGGCAGCTTTTGTGCATCCAAATCTGTCTAGAAGAGAATATCTGCCACTCCTCAATCATACTGAAAGGAGCAAAGGCAGGGAGCTGGGGGCAGTGGAGGCAGAATGCCCTCAAAGAACGTGGAAGCCTTTTTACAGAAGATCTCTCCCTGGCTCAACTGCAATCATCAAGATGTCCCCATGCAATTCCTCATTATTGAATTAATACCTCTGAGGCCCCCCAAAGGTAAACGAAAGGACTCTAATAATTCATATTCACTTAATTACATCTTCTCTAGTGAATAGGGGGAGAGAAGGGGAGGGGGCGCTCTCTTTCTTTTTAAAAGTTATTTAACTTTCCCACGACTTGTTCCCCTGAGCTGAAAATGTGGAGTTGCTGTCACATCTCTGTTTGACAATGGAGAAATGTGTCAACAGAAAGGAGGGGACAGGCCTCATCATTAGCCCTCTAATGCAAGAAGCTGTTGTGTATTAAATGAGCCATATGGAATTTATTGTGCTTTATCAGCGCTTGATTTTGACTGTAAAGTGATTCACTCAGCTCCGAACCCAGGGACATCTGTTTTCTGTTGGCCATCGGGGCTGCCCAGTGTTGATCGTCTCTTTGGTTATGAGGCCTGGGTTCGGAAATGCACTCTGGTATGGGGCTGCAAACACCTTTAATAGCATTGCACTCACTCCCTATTAGATCAATGTGGGCTCATTGCTATAAAAAATGGGAAATCAAATAGCATTAGCCAGCTCCTTGTGCGGGGCGGAGGGGAAATCAAACAGCATTTTGCCTTCAAATGGCCCTGTTTGTTCTAGCACTAAGTGGGCTTTTATGAAGCCCTATTGGAGATTTAATCGCAGCCAAATACCTGCTTGGAGCTGAGCGGATTTGTCTAACAACCAAATCCATGCTCCATCCCATTATTTCAATCAGAAGTTGTCTGTAGATTGTTTTCTATAGGGGCCTTGGGACTGGAGGCTCCTGAGCTGCACTCTTTGGGCCCCTAAGACCCCTGTTCTCACCCTGGACTCCCTCCTCAGGCTCCCAAATGCAGACACTTTCCCCTGCCACTTCCTAAATCTTAATTCTTAAATATCTTTGTGTGTGTGAGAGTGCTTGGACCTACTCTTTGGATTCTGCTTCTCTTCTTAGGATGGGCCCTCTGCTGCCCCAGAACCTGCCGCCCCATCTCTCTCCCCCACTGGCCTCTGGCCCTGCCCCTCCCTTCTTACTTCTCAGTGTGCAGCTCACCTGGACTCGGGCCTCAGTCAAGTCCAGCCTCATGGCCAGTTCTTCCCTACAAGAAAGCATCACACAAACAAGAGGTCACTTGGGGTCCCAGCAACTCCCTCCATGGCAGTTGTCCTCTAGGCCTTGGTTGCCTGTCTCCACCCCTAAGTACCAGGGCGTCACAACTCTTCCCTGTTGGACTACCTACCTTCTGACTGAAAGCAGAGAAACACAACATGCTGCCAGATATAGCATATTATGTATTATAACACACTCAAGTGTGACAAGGTGGCTTCTGGGTCTATAATTCTACAATCCTGGCCACACAGGTTGCCTCTCCCTCCCTTAGGTCAGAGCTAAACAGGAAACACAGGCACATAGGTGCGCACAGTTCATCCACCCTATTTTGTCATAGTACTAAAGGGGACCAGAGCTCAGCACTCAACTGAAACACTTTTTTTCTACCCTCTTGGTTTCCTTCTGCTTTCTTCTTTTTAAAAATTTCTCTCCTCTCCTCTCTTTCTCCCTCCCCCCAACTCTGCATTTTTCTCCATTTCTCTTTCCCCAACCACCCTCCCTCACTCACCCCTTGGGTCACACTCCCCATTACCCTCTGGAGACACGTTAAGCTTGTTAAGAGTTCAGTGGGGTAATTTTTCGATTAAACAAAATTCTGCGTACCTCCTGACTCCAGTGCCCACTACAAACCCTGCCCATCTCAGGGGAAGTCAATTTAGCTGAAACCCTACCCCGTCATTGCAGTTATTACTGCGACAATTAAGGCAAATAGGAAACCATTAAGATGCAGTAGAACGGCTTACAACCTGTTTACGAAAATATGAGCGCGCCGAGAATAATTGGCTCTCTGCTTGCTAATATGACAGAGCAGGGCTACGCGAGCCTGGGGCCCGTGTCTGAGCTGCCAGTATGCCCCCGTGCACGCCTAAAACCTCGGCACCGGGAAAAGATCAGTTCACCAAGCGCTTTCCATTGCCAAACACCCCCCCCCCCCCCCACACACACACACACACATCCCCGGTGAGCCCCAGCAGATCTAAAACTGCACTCCTGGCCTCTCC
>PVKN010001742.1:0-19008 GCA_004027915.1 Capromys pilorides | reverse complement strand
AAAAAAAAAAAAAAGGCGGGCCTGGTTTCCAGTTGACACCCGCTCACTTTCTTTTTTTGACACACACGTGTATGATAAACGCAAAAGCTGCTTGTCCAGTTAGCTGTATGATAGCACACACTGATTTTAACATTTATTTCATTAAAGAAGGGACTAAGGGACACGGGAAGAACCAAGTTTAGCCCAAGGGATAACTAACTTCAGTGCCCTAGCCCCATATGATCCACTCTTTTCTTGCTTCTGATAAGGCCAGAGTTTGGCAATGGCTAAACCAACTACATTTTGGAGTTATGTCAGGCCTTCTGAGTCCTAAACAGTGATTTCCCTTCTAGTTCAAAGGGACAGACAGTGCTCCCTCTCTAAAAGGCACACTGAGGGGCGGGGGAGGTAGCTCCGTGGCACAAGCGCCTGCCTGGCAAGTGCAAGGTCATGAGTTCAAACCCCGATCCCGCAAAAAACAAAACAAATAAAAAAAGCACACTGAAAAGCTGCACAGGTGTGCTGTGAAGGAGCTGCCTGCGCTTGACAAGCCCTGCACCAAGCAAACTCTGGTCCTTTTTTCTCCTCCTCCTCCTCTTCCTCCTTTTCCTCCTCTTCCTTCTCCTCTTCCTACTCCTCCTCCTCTTCCTCCTCCTCCTCCTCCTCCACCTGGTGGTGGTGGTGTATGTGTGGGCCCTAACCCTTGCTCTTGCCTTGGAGCCCAGGCTTTGGCATACGCCGGGAGATAAATGTCTCCCACCTGCTAGCGGTCCAGATTGCTGGAGAACTGGGAATCCAGAGGTCCCGTAACTTCACCAGCACATCTTCCCCAGAAAAACTCGACTGAGAGAGAAGTAGAGTGTGACTATGCTGCACAGTCTTAGTATTCATCCAAAGAGAAAATTGCTCCCCAACTGCTAGTCTGCTGCCCGTCAGGCTTCCAGCAATTGTTTGCCACCCGGTAAACCCGTTTACAGTAAACACAGGCTGAGTTGGAAGTGTGTTGGGGATGGGGGCAAGATTCTGGCTAGTGCCTCTCAGGTGTACAGTCACCAAGCACTGCCCAGTTCCGACTTCCTTCCGTTATTTCCAGAGCTTTCAAATGACAGAACTCAGATCCTTTTAAAGGCCTGCGCACGGGCTCCAACTTCGCTGCGAACAGCGTAACTGATAGCTGTCAGACTCCTGGGGCACCAGGCAGGGGTGGTGAGCACACAGTACAGTGGCCAAAAATAGTTCCTGCACTGCTGGCCGCATCACCTCTCCCAGGCTTCCTATGCTTCTCCAGAGGCCTGGGCCTAAGCGCCTGGGACAGTATGTGTGTGTGTATGTGTGTGTGTGTGTGTGTGTGTGTGTGTGTACACGCGTGCCCTTCAGGTGATCCTCAGAGAGGCTGCTTCTTTTCTTCTAAGTAAAATTTGTTATTTGCAAACATTCAACTAAACTTGAAAAGTAAAGAAACTGTAGAAACCTAAACTTCAATGCGAAGTGGGAACAGTGGGGCCATTTCTGAAGAGCAAAGGTGCATGTTACAGAAAGTGAGCCGCCCCAGAGTCCAGCAGGAAAGTGCCCCGAGTGCGGGCCCCCCGCCTGCCCTGCAACCCGAGCGCACCCCTCGCCACTGCCGCCTCGCCCGCCGCGCCAGTACCTGGTGAAGACGTCTGGGTAGTGCGTCTTCTGGAAGGCCCGCTCCAGTTCCTCCAGCTGGTAGCTGGTGAACGTGGTGCGGTAGCGCCGCTGCTTGCGCTTCAGCAGCCCCTCCTCTGAGTCGCTGCCCGCAGACAGGCACACGCTGTCCTCGCCGTCCTTGCCCTCAGTGTCCTCCGGGTGCAGCAGCAGCTCTTCCTTGGGGGACAGCTCCCCGCCCTCCGTAGCCACGGCGGCGGCGGCAGCCGAGGCCACTGCGCCGGTGGCGGCCACAGCGCAGCGCCTGGGCTCCTTGAGCAGCGCCCGGGCGTCGTCCTCCAGCAGCTCCTCCTCCTCGTCCTCCAGCAGCTCCTCTTCCTCGTCCTCATCCTCCTCGTCCTCCAGCAGTTCCTCCTCGTCGTCCTCTGTGCCCGCGCCGCCGCTCGCTGCCGGGGCACTGCCCGGGCCGCCGGCCGCGCCGAGGCGCTCGTCCGGGTGCGCGACGCCCCCCGGGCCGCTCAGCTCGTCCAGCGCGGGCGGCGGCGGCACGAAGGGCGCCCCGTTCTCGCGGTACGACTTGCTGCGGCTGATGCTCACCTGCGGCGCCTGGCTGATCTTGAGCGTGTCCCAGGCGGCAGCGGCCGCGGCGGCGGCGGCCACAGCTGCCCCTGTGCCGTCCGGCCGCTCCCCGGGCCGCGCGGCTGGCGGCGGCGGCGGGGGAGCCTCCCCCCGGGGACCAGCGGTGGCTGAGGCCGCCGCCGCCGCCGCTGCTGCTGCCGCCGCCGCCGCCGCCGCGGCGCCCTGGAGGAGGCGGCCCCCGCCCGGACCGTACAGGCGCCGCAGCTTGGGCGGCAGGTGGAGCTCAGCCTCGAATGGGGCTCCGCTGCCCTTAGGGGAGCCTGCAGGGAAGGGAGAGGGGTCAGCGCGCCCGCGCGCCCAGGAGTCCCCTCTAGAACGGCCGCAGCCCCCCAAGCCGAGGCCTGGACGAGCGCAGGCCTGGCGCCCTCAGGCTGGGGTTCCTTCCCCACTTTTTTGGCTTAATTTTCTTTTCTCGCTTCCTCTTTCCTCTTGTTTCTTTTCCCCTTCTCCCTCCCTTCCTTTCTTTCTCTGCTCTTTTTTCTTTTCTACCTGTTCCTTTCATTCTTTTAGTTTTTTATTTCTCTCCCCTCTTCATTTTTTGCCTTCTCTCGCCTCCTCTTTTCGGGTGTATTCCCTTCCCTCGCTCTCCTTCCTTCCTTCCTTCCTTCCTTCCTTCCTTCCTTCCTTCCTTCCTTCCTTCTTTCCTTCCATTCCTTTTTCTTCCTCCCAGACTATCACTCCCTCACTGTTTTCTTTTCTTCTCGTTTTGGGGCAGAGGAGAATCCAAAATCATTCAACAACTTAAAAAAAAAACCCACTCCGAAAACTTTGCGCATGACCTCTGCCCGCTGCTCCACCACAGGGCCATAGGCTGGCAAGAAAGGTGCTGCTCGGTACGTGGCGGGCAACCCCTGTGGGGTGAAGGGGGGGCCGTCTGACCTGGTCCCCCAAAGTCCACAGCGGGAGGAGGGAGGGAGACTTAGTACAATAAAATAACCCTAGCGAAAATGTGCTGGCAAAGGCCTGGGATGGGGATAGAAGAGGGTGCAACAGGCATAGGCGGCTCCTTCCCTGGGAGGAAGCCCTGACACTGGTGCCACTGCAGGCTAAGAAAAGAAAAGGAAAATCAATTTTGTTTGCAACAGTCATTTCTCCATGGTCCGCTCCTGTCTTCTCAGCAGCATTGCGGCTGGGCTGCTGTTTTAGGATTAAAAAAACAAAAACAAAAAACCGCAAGCAGCTCTTTCCCTATGACACCTTTGCGCCCAGCTTAAGGCGAAATTTGAGTGTAACGGGTTGGGGCAAAACAGTAGTTTTGGCATTTTTAATTAATAAAACCTTTTACATATCTTTCAACTGCTCAACTCTTTAAAAATAACAGCAGAGGAAATATAGCACCCAGCAGCCACACATTTCATGCATTTCAGACACAATAAGGAGCATTGGGAAAATCCTAGGGAAATGTTTTCTGTAATGCTTGGGTTTAAAAGGTCACAAGGAGTGTACAATTTTTAAAAAGATAGCAAAGCACCAATTATAAAGAAATCTTCCAAGGAGAAAAGGCCAGGGCTCTCCCTGCCTGGAGATCCCCCATTCACCAGCCTTTGGGTTTGTGTCTCCACTAAGTTGTTGCTGTAGGGATCTAAGAGGGTAGGTACCTGCTGTTCCTTACCCACTGGCCCTCTTCACAGCATATCCAAAGCCACCCAAAGGAACAGTTAAACTACCTATCCACAGACAAGAGAACCTAGGAGTCCCTGAAGCGAAGCTGGGCCTCTGCATTTTCTGGAAGCAGAAGAGAGCTGGAGAGACAGCTCCTAAGGAGATGTTCAGCTCAGCGCTCCTTTGAGGCACCAGGCCTCAGAGCTGTCCCCTCTTCTTCCCTGGTCTCCAACTTGACAAGCCCCAAGCCTCTTGCTCCCCCCACAGCAGAAAACATCCAAACCAGTGCCCAGCACTCTTTGTAGGTGCCTAATAGGCACAGCCTTACCTTGCACGGCCTTTTCCTGGTCAGCGCGGCTGGCCAGCGGGGCGGGCAAGCTCTGCGCGGCTCCTAGAAGCCGCATTTTGCATGGGCTTCTCCGGCCCAGGATGCTGTCGATGCAGTAGGAGGAGAGCAAAGTTGGAGATTTACTTTTGCACTCCGGCCTATCGGAGCAGCCCTCCTCCTGGTACTGATTGCTCATGGTTGGGTCTTTTTCCCTGGGCACAGAGAGGGTTGCTTGGCTGCCTCTCCTGGCGGATGGGATGTGTGTGTGTGTGTGTGTGTGTGTGTGTGTGTGTGTGTTGGGGGTTGGTTAGATGGCTGGTTATAACGGATATTACTGCGTTATTGCCTCTCAGCCTCTCTTGGATGCTGACTGCTGGCTCCCGCCCTGCCCTCAGCCTGAGCTCGCCCTCTCCGCGCTCAGGACAAGCCGTAACAAGTGTAGTGAGCAGCGGGCGCGGAGCGCTGGAGTCTCTCTCCTCCACGTGCTGTGAGGCACGGTTTGATTGGCTCTCAACAGAGGCCGGGCTACTTCGGGCTGTGGGCGCAGAGCAAAGCCCGGACTGGATTTCGGAGGGGCCGGCAGGGTGTGTGTGTGTGTTGGGTGTAGCAGCGGGCATGCACCATAGCCAGTTCTCTCTGTCTCTGTCTCTGTCTCTCTCTCTTTCCTCTCTCTCTCTCCTCTCTCTTCTTCTCTCTCCCCTCTTCTCTCTTCTCTCTCTCCTCTCTTCTCTCTTCTCTCTACTTTCCTCCTCCCTTTTTTAAACTAACAACTTTCCAAGTATGCCGTTCTTTTCCCGAAGATCCTCCCGTAGCTGCCCCCAAGCGATTGCTTCTTTGGATGCCGGGTCTATAAGATGTCACTTGGGGGTCGTGAGCCCCTTCCACAAGTCCCACAACCTCGCTCCCGGGAGTCCAGGCTCTGAGGCTCATGTTCAGGCCGACCTGGCACTGTTCAAAGGCGACCGACCTTCCAGAACAGTGCCTTGACCTCAGGGAGCCTCCCTGGTGACAGCGTGTGGGCCGCAAGTAAACCCCTGCCATTGGGTGTCCCCTTTTCTCCAGTGGCCCAGGCCTCCACCGTTAGACTTCGCCCTCGGCCCGTCTGTTGTTCTCTCCTTAGAGCTGTGTCTACGCACTCCTCTAGCTTTTAAAGTCTGCAAGGAGAAAAGGCTCCCTCAAAGACATAGCTCTGTCTGAGGCGCTTGGCCTTCTCTAGAGCACCTACACAGTGCAAAGAGAATCCTTATTGATAGCTTCCAGCCAGGGAAAAATGCGGACCGGTCTGAGGGTCTCCCGCATCTCCCAGGACTCTTCTCTTTGCTCCAAATTCATCTCAGTGAAGCTGTCACCAGGAAACTGTTCTCCCTCGCACACAGCTTGGGCAGCAGAACCGCGGGGCGGGGGCCTCTGAGCACTTAAGGGTGGAAGGAACCCAGATTGGGCTTCAACCGAATTCAAGCATCTAGAATTCTGAATTCTCATGACCTGGTTCCCACTAGCAAAGGTGAGAGAAGTGAGCTCCAGGGAGAGAGCTGTGCTTCTCCTTTAAACAGCTTCCTTCGCCTCCAAGCTGACAGCCAAGACTCAACTCAGAGCGAAGTTAGGCCGAGCTCAGGCGAGGGTCTGACACGTAGATCCTCGCTGCTGCCGGGGTGAAGAGCCAAGACACTGCCAAGGCCCTGAAGCTGGGAGGGTGGGGGCGGAGGTGGTGGGTGGCAGAGGGGTCGGGATAGGGAAATCCACTTCGGGTTTTCTTCTCTCAACCCCCTCAACGTGTCAAAGAGAAAAGCGTTTTACAAAGGATTATACTTGAATCACTTACAGTCAGTATTTAAAAATACAAGGATGCATAACTGGAATTTTTCCTTAGCCATAAACATCTGCATAACTCTTGGATGCTAGTGGCTGGGTGGCAGATAGATTGGACTGGCTTGGCAGGAGCATACAAGACACAATTTCAGGGGCATGAAAAGTTGGGAACAGCACATTAATAATACCAGGACGAATGCTATACTGCTACTATTAAGGATCTCTCTCTCTCTCTCTCTCTCTCTCTCTCTCTCTCTGTGTGTGTGTGTCTCTCTCTGTCTCTGTCTCTGTCCCTCTCGATTTTAGTTGGATTCTCACCCGCTTTCGTACACTTGGATGGTAGAAGCGGAGTGGGGGAGGAGCAGCGGAAAACCTGAGCTATCTTGACATTTGATTTTCTTAAGTCCCCCGCAGTTCCAAGGTGCCTGCCTTTCCTACATTGTTTTCTTTTCCTTTTAGTCCTCACCAACAGTCCAGTGTTTTTATTGTGTCCTATTCAGCTTTAAACTAACATAACGGGCGCTAATTCCCTCCTTCAAGCCTCTTCCGGCCCCGCAAGCCCATTCCAGGCGACAAGGTCTCTAGGAAGCCGAGAGGTGCAACAACGCAATGTTTCCACCGAGCCTCCAGCCGCGGACCCTCGCTGGAGTCCCTGCGGCTAGGCGCTGGGAGAGATACAGGCACTTTTCCCTCCCCCGGCTTGGCCCCGCGTCGGAAATCCACAAGACCCGGCTGCCAGGTGGCTCCGTGACTTCAGAGTGGGCTCCGCACACGCAGGGAGTGGGTTGAAAATGAGTCCAGGAAAGATCGTGTTGAACAAAAAGAGACACAAATGCACAAATCATTTTTGAGAGCCCAACGGGGCTTCAACCCTCTCCGTAGAAGACTTGCCTCCGTCCCCCTCCTCCCCCTTCTGCAGCTGTTCTTCTTTTAAAAGAAGTCGGACTTTCTGCTGGGGTGTGTTCTAATTTTAATCATCCACTGTAAAAGGGGAGGTTAACATAGAATGTCTGATTCTGACTTAATGATCCCCGGAGGTAAATCCAATTCTATTAATGGACTATGAAGTGTTTCTTTGGGAGGCCTGCGAAAAAATACTAGTTTTATTTGTTCTGCTTATTTTATTTCAGTTTATATTTTTGGCATTTTCTGATCAATCTTCCCGAGGAAGGACGCTGTTGGAAAGGCACGTCCACTCAACTGCAGGAGAAGGGCCGTGTACTGCACCCAGCAGCCCTAAGATTTGTCACAATTCCAACTTTAAAATCTACAGCTGACTCTTGCTATTCCCCAGAGATTAAATTTCTAAAGGATTACAGAAAACTTTTCTAAGGTACAAGATGGGCAGTGTGCTGTCACCTCCACAATATCTAGTCAGAACATGGGTGTAGAATGTGTATGTGTGCTACCCTATATGCCAATTAGTAAATAAGATGATATCTCTGTCTGGGAAGAATTTAATTGGTGCATAGAGTAGACAGACTTTTAAGAATTGGGTATAGGACTATATGTAAAAGAACTTATAGTTTAGCTCAATTTCATATTTACTCTACTAGCAAAATGACATTTCACTTCACTTTTGCATTGACTTCCAAAAAAAAATAATAATTCCACTTTAGTGATGTTTCTCATATTCATCCTTTAGCATTTCTAACTCCTGGCTCCCCCAGTCTTTAAATCTGTGACTGTTTGTTTGCTTTTTCTGGACTGCTTGGAAAACAATGGTGTTCAGTTCATTTGCTTTTACAATAAATCAATAAAATGAAAATGACAATCATGGTTAGAAGTGAGGGTCAAAAGTGTTTAAAACTGTTGTTTACTGTAAAAAAATGGGACTTGTCCCAGAAGTGGAAATAATAATTACCTACAGGAGGTGAATGAAGAAGCCCTTTTCTTTTCTGTATGAGAGAGCTAATTCTACATTGTAGTTTCAAAATTATATTTGCAAGAAATGCAGGATAAGGGGGTGGCAGTTAGATGTCATTATCCAAGGGGGGAAATGTTTGAAGGAGCGTTAACCTCACACACTTTGATTTGAGATGTTTTAATTTATTGTGCAATGTACACATACATAAATAAAGCTGTAATGGGCTTCCAGTCACACCGGCTGCCTCAGGTTCCCTTAAATTATGCTCAACCTCTTCAAAACATATATTTAAACAATAGAAATAAACTTCATTGGAGTCTGGCGACCAATTTGGAAGCCATTGGAAAGGAAGACAATAAGTCCTGATTACAGCAAGGATTCTCTGTGATGTGATATCCCCTTTGCCAAGTCATTTTGCTGGTTTTTTATTTAATTTCTTTTTTCTTTTTTTTTTTTTTTTTTTTTTAACAAACTTTCATTCATTTATGGTCTTCCGCAACCTGCTAATTTAACACTGGAGTGCGTTATTGCAGTGTTAGGAGGAGAGAAAGAGGGAGAGAAAACAACAATACTGCAATGATCCAAATGATACAGTAGAATTATAGCAATTATAGTTCTACTTGTGGAAGAAAACCTTGCTGAGATCAGGCAAACAAACTGAAGCCTTGTGAGGATAACAAGCGTTGGGATTGACAGCCGGTGCTGGGAAGAGCCAGAGGGCACAAACAGAAATATTTGCCTCCCCCACCCCCCTTAACTCCAACCAGTCAAGGTTAACCTCCTCAAATGCTGCTTTCAGACTCTTATCCACTTCAGGATATTCAATTTATGCATAAATCGAGATCTCTCCTCCTAGAAGTCTGGGAATAGGAAGCAATGTAACATAATCCGCTTGGCTAGAATTGTCCCTTGCCTTCTCTGCCCCCTTTGCCCTCCACTTCCTATCCCTGCCTCAGTTCTCCCCAAGCTGCTGGGATCTGTCCGCTGTTGGGGTTTGTTTGTTGATGTGTTTTCAAGGGAGCGCCCCGCGGAAAGGCACTGTACAAAGGGACCGATAAGTTGGATTTCCCGGCAAGATTCCCTCGTGTTTGCCAATGCTTCCCTCTTCTGCGTGTCCTCCGCCTGAGCCGTGGGTTCCACCATCAGGGCAGGCTGGCCGGGAGAGATTTGTTAGGAAGCTGCTTTTCTGGGAAGCATCCTGAAGACAACGGCCAAGCCCTCAAGGTATGGACGTGTGGATGTGATTACTGTGTTAGGACAACTCCCTTTATTTGCAAACTTCGCTACTTTCTGTTGTCCTTCAGCAGCAGGGGGAAGAGATGGAGGCGTGGGCACTAGAAGGCACACAGACACCTTGTCCTCTAACTGCCATCCAAACGGTAACTCAGGTTTTTTCAAGCTTTCTTCCAGGCATAAAGCTGGGAGAGACGGTCACAGCCTCCAGTCTGTCCTCAGAATGCCGGGCGTTCGTTCCCTCTAACCCGCGAGAAGCAAGTGGGTTGGGTTCTGAGCTGTCCCCCTAAATTCCTTTGCGGGAGCCAAGGTCTCCTGCCGTATCCCCCTCCTCCGCTCCTTCCCCCACCCCCGGGTTTCCAGACCTCAGAGGGAAACTTCTTGGCGCCCTGGAATTGCCTTTATCTTCTTTCCTCTCTCTGGTACCGGACAGCTGGACTCAGGGGCAACCTTTACTCTGTAGTTGCTGCTCCTGGCGACTCCGGACTGGCGGGGGGCGCGTGGGCACAGGTTAGAACTCCAGGAAGGAGTGACAAGGGACCCAGTTCAACCTTCAGTCCGGAGGCCTCTTGGGCCCCAGGCTCTCTGCGTCCAGTCCCTCCACCCCACTCTCACCCAACCCTCCACCCCCACCCTAGCAGCACCCCAGTCAAGCTCAGCCGGGTGTCGCGGCCACAGCGCGCCCCCTAGCGGGGGCTCCGAGTGGACAGGCCCTCCCGCGGCAGCCTCTAGGGACTGAAGTTGGCAGATCCAAGTGATCCGGCAGGAACAAATGGGGGAAGAAAACAAAAGCCTTGGAAACATTTCCAAGTGTTCAATAAAGGACCCATCTGTACCTTTCTTCTCCAGCGCGTTCGTGGTTAATGTCCCCCCATGAGCGCGAGAGGAGAGATAATTGCCGGGTGGATTCTTGCTGGCGAACCTCAGAAACACTGGACCAAGAAGTGAAATAATTGGGGGTGGGACCAAGGCTAGCGCTGGGGATGCAACAGCAGGGGTAAATCTGAATCTGCAGTCTCCAGGGTGTTTCCGGAGGCCCGGAGGCCTGCACTGTCAGATCCCTCGCTCCTTGGAGGCTGGTCTGAACAGAGCTACTCTGAGATTTCTTTGATTCGAAATCGATCCCTGGGATAGCCCCACACTATAGCTCTGTGATTGCTCCCCACCTTCTGAATCCTGATTACTCTATCTTCTGATTGTAAATTCGTGCTCAGATTTTAGGGTCCCCACCTTCTGATTGTAAGGTTCTCCACTTTCTGATTCCTCCTCCTTCTGTTTTAAGCACCCTCCCTTTGATGGCTCTGTACCATTTGACTGGACCCTGCTCCCCTACACCTGCGTGAGGGAACCCTCAGATCCTAGGTCCCTCCACTCTCGCTCCTCATACAACTGCTCCTTCTTGATATGGCCAGAAATCAAGAAAAGAGAAATAAATGTAAGGTTGCCGCCCAGCTCGCTTTGATTTGTATAGCCTGGAAATGACTGTTTCCTTGAAGCTCTTAACAACCTCTGGTAAAAAGTTATCGACGAAGCGTTTTGACAAAAGCCAAAACTCCCTGTTCAAATCGATCTATAACTTATCACTTCTGCACTATGTTAATCCTAACTCATCAATCAGAAAAAAAAAAAAAAAGCTTCTGAAGTCGTGTGCTCTGCAATCGCATGTCCTCAGACCTGCAGGCTTTTAAAGTCATGCTAAGGTCAACAAAACATTTACTGGGTAAGGCCTAGAAGGAGCCATCCAAAAATAGAAGAGCTAACAGCTCTTTAGAGTCCCTTATTTTGCGCTGGCTCGCTAATTGGGAAGTTCAGCACGAGGCTTTCCCTGCCCATACAAGGCTGGTATTTCAGAGGAGGTGGGGAAGCAGATGGAAAGGGTCCTATGGGAAGGGAGGCGTCGCTGTCCCGTGTTTAATTAAGAGTCGCATTGTGTGGAAGGGAGGAGGAAAGGTGCGGGGCTGCACAGAGCTCTGTTCCCTTCATCACAAAATAACCTATAAGTGAAGAACAAGGAAAAACCCATGACTAAGAGGGAGCCGGCTCTGGGATAGATAACGTTAGTACCGCAGAGTTTCTGGAATAAAGATGTCTAATTTCCTGCACGAATCATTTACTTGATCAAAACCCACAAATATCTGAACTGTAGTGTGTGTGTGTGTGTGTGTGTGTGTGTGTGTGTGTGTGTGTAGAGAGAGAGAGAGAAAGAGAGAGAGAGAGAGAGAGAGAGAGAATGAGACAGAGACAGAGACAGAAACAGACCCTAGAATAAAAATAATCGCACAATTTCTTCACGCCTGGGGCAGTTCCATTCTCCCCCAGCGGCTCCCACCGCGCCCCGACTTTTCCAAGAGACACCACATTTGTGAGGGACGGAGTCCGGCTCCCAAGCTGAGGTTACGAGGGCGATGGTAGTGAAGACCTGTACCTTTCAGGGCCTAGGGGCCTGCCGCTTCCGCTTAGGCTGATCCGCCTGCGTCCAAGCCCAGCCCTAGGCAGGGCCTTTGGCGGGGCCCGCTCACTACAGACAGCCTCGGTTTTCCTTTCGCGGAGAAGGCGCTAGCACCCACATTCATCTGGCGTGAGCCGCGCTGCTGGAACTGCTGCCGCGAGGACTCGGATGCCCCTCGCCTAATCTCTTGGGTCTCAAAAGGAAGCAGAGGCAAGACCCGCCCTGGGTGACCCGACGGCGTGAGTGGCTGGCCTGGCTGGACCAGAGCGCCCACAAGAGGGCGCAGGAGGGGGAGGCAGCCTTGGGGAGACTAGAAGCACCCCAAGCCCAAGCCGGCACAGGTCAGAACCGTCCCTGGGGCGCCCATTCCGCCCGCCCCTGGAAAATGACCAAAATGACCATGGTAGCAGGTGCGGTGCCGGGGGTCGAGGCGGAAGGGTGGAAGGAGGAAAGCAATATTCTACTCAGATGCAAGTGCAGAAAGTGAGCCATGGTAGCTTTCTTGGGAGGAGGAGGCTAGCTGAGTTCTCCAGATTTTGCTCTGGAGTGGGAAGCCAGAGATTTTGCACCGTCTCCTGAAATGCAGTGCAGTGGAGATTTGTGCAGAGCTGAAGATGGTGACATACCTCCAACCAACACCCCATTCTTTGCCTCCATTGACCCTTGGTCTTAGCACCCTTCCTGGCGCCAGGGGCAGCTTAGGAAATCTTTACTGAACAGGAGAATTGCATTGTGGGCCTGAGGGTTGTAGCAGGCACTACTATTTGGGCAAACGGCATGAATTTTCCTTCTTGCAGGGTGGGCACTGACGGCCCCCTCTTCCTGCCTGGATCTCTTATTTGTAGGGCCTCATTTTCTTTCCTCAGTTTCCCCATTACTGCTCTTGCGGCCATTTCCTTGTTTGTTCAAGGCTTGTAAGGAAATAAAAAGAAATTAAAGCCAATGTATTTTTTTTTTAAAATTTTATTTATTTATTTGTTTGCTTGTTGTGTTTGTCCGCTTCTCCATCCATTCATTTTGTGGCTGGCTCAGCCTGCCCTGGTGGTGGCGCTGGCGCAGCATGTGGTGCTGGGGATCGAACCGCAGTCCCCGCAGTTGCCGCAGTTGCCTGAGCCCTCCTAAGCAGGCGCTCTAGACCACTGAACCATCTTGCCGGCCCAAGCCAATGTATTTTTACTCAGAATTCCAGAAAGGCTGGGGAGCAAGGAGACTGGAACCTACAGTTTGAGTGAAATTTAGACCTAGGAAGGATTTTTTAATGTATTTTTCATGGATAATAGAATTGATGTTATCTGTCACTGTACACTCTCTCTAATAAATACTTCTAACTACAAACTATTAATACTACCAACTACAAGGGGACTGACTGATCATCAGAAAAATTGCCTGCCTTCCTCTCACCCATTTTTCTTTACCCCGGTCAAAACTAAGCCCTACACAGGTATTAGTCATTGTAGTATAGGAGGAAAAGAGGAGAGAGCTTTTTGAAGATGCATTTGCGGTCCCCATTCTACCGGTTGTAAGTTGAGTCCAGGCTTCCTCTCAGGAAGGTCTTGTTCACTGTTCCTTCATTTGCAGGCACCTTAGCAACAGCCCTTCATTTTACAAGCACCCATCTCTCAGGGTCAGCTCCCATTTCCTAGAACGAGAAAGCAAAAAAACCTCATCCAGAAAAGGTTTTCTCAAAACCAGGATGGGAAATTAGTCAGGAAATGCTGCCCTGCTGTGGCATTACGGACCAGTTCATATCTGTCTCTCTCTACCTTTCTCCTTTCTTCTTCAGCTTTTGGGTTGAAGCATTTTGATATTATTTATATAAAGGAATTGACATTAGAGTAACCTTTTTATTGCACTGCACTAAGGGGAGATTGAACTATAACTTTGAAAATTGTGACATTCCAATGAGAGTTATATTAAATTGCTTAAAAACATTTTGAAGGCATCATTGGTATTGTCTGTAGTGGTAAGTGAAACAAAGGATTTCACAGCATGTCGGGTTTAATACTAAATATGCTCATATTTAAGTCTTTATGCTATTAAATAGAAGAAAGAAGAAAGGGAGATGGTGAAATAGGAACAGAGGGGGATGGAAGCAAGGCGCTACTTTGAAGACAACCCTGACAATAACAGCTGCTGCGTGCTGAGTATTTCCTCCATGCCAGAGTGCTAAGTGTTTTCATACTGATCAGTCAGTTCTCCTGACAGCCATGCAGGGATGGCACGGTTATGATCTCTCTTTAACCAATGGGGAAACCGAGGCTGAGGAAAGGTGACCAACACTTCTTGAGATTTGCTCAGCTTTCAAACTAAAAGACCTGTGTTCTGGGCAGTCCCTCAATCCTGGGCTAACCAGGCCAGTTGGTTAACATAAACACAGAGATAAGTAGTTTGTTCCAGGTTACAGAGATGGTCCCAGGATGTGAGTGAACCCGGTAGCCTAACTCCAAGTCTGCTGCCTCTTTTAGCCTTTATAAATCTCACCTGCTTCACAGACCAGTGCCCAGAGCATAGGAGAACAAGAGACTTAAGACTACCATCTGCCCCTTGTGAGTCAGACCCCGCCCAAAAGAGTTTTTAGAGAAAAAATGGCTTTTTACGATCTCACTTTTTAGCTGGCTATAGTGGCAAATGCCTGTAGTTTCAGCACTTCTTTTGAGATATTGAGGCAGGAGTTTGAGCCCAGCCTGGGCAGTTCATTAGTGAGTTAGCCATAACCTGCCTCAACGTAAATAAATAAATGGCTGAAGATGTAGCTCAGGGCAAAAGCCTTGGGTTAAATCCCCTCTACTGCTTAAAACAAAGCTTTATTTTTTATTTTGAGATCGAGAGGCAGGTGCTGCTTCTTTGCCCAAGCTTGTCTTGAATTCCTACTCATAAGTGATCTTTCTGCTTCAGCCTCCTAGATAGACGTGACTCCAACTAAATCAGCACACCTGTGGTTTAAATTTTTGTTGTTGTTGCTTGAGACAGGGTCTTACTATGTAAACCAAGCTGGTCTCAAAATCTCTACCTTCCTGCCTCAGGCTCTCAATCTGGGATTATGGTTGTGCAGCGCCACACTTGGCCTAAAATTGGAGACAAACGCTACAAGAAGAAACGAAGAAAGAAAGAAGAAAGAAAGAAAGAAAGAAAGAAAGAAAGAAAGATTAATATCCAAGATAGACATATACTACACTGAGCACAGATATCATTAACTGGCAGTCATAGAATATGGAGGAAACAGAGATCAGCTATATTGGAAGCACACTTTATAATGAAAGGCATTTTAAAAATTGCAATAGGCACACAAAGAAAATAATTATATGGATCATGTGGTCATTAGGCAGGGAACATTTTAACTCTCTAAAGCATTTGGTGTATTGTTCGGATACCATTATTGTGGGATAATGATGATCTTTGTTCTACCTTGTAACATCCTCAGCACTAGCAGCCCCCTGCAGCCTACAGTGTTTCCAAACAGCTTCTCAGGGGCCCTTTGGACAAAACCACAAGAGCTGATTCTATTCTGTGCATCCAATTTGTAAGCAGGTTGCCGAGCTGGGCACTGGCCAGGAGAGCATGCGCTCTTGTACTACAGCTCATTGTACAAAGGCAGCTTGACATCAATAAAAATAATCACTATTTGATGTATTTCTTATAATTATGGGTCATCTTGTGGCGAGGCTCCACAGTTAGCAAAGTTGTGATTTGGCCTCTGTCACACTGCTGCAGGAGGCAGCCAGGACCCAGAGCCACTCAGAGTCCTGGCGAGCATCTTATAAGCAATGAGCTTATGCACAACTTCAGGGAAGAAAACATTTTGGAAATAAGGAGAAAACTGTGAGGGTGTTGTAACCATAAACAACAAATGTGCTAAAGAGTGGGGACTTATGCAGAGCTAAAACAGGGCAGGTGGAGTGTATTCTCAGTTTTTTAAATGTGAAGAAAACATTGGGCTGACTCCATTCTGGCTCCACGGAACTGAAATGTGCCTTGATGATTGTTGTTGTTTAATTTAATGCAAGCACCTCAGGCTGTGTGAGGATCAGGGCTTGACAAGCCAAAAGAGTTTGAGGAAAAAAAGGTGAACAGCTGTGTTTCTTGTCAAATACAAACCCTTAATCATTGCCTAATCATTCTCCCATATTGGACATTTGTGTCGTTTTAGTTGTTTTGCTGTTACATGGTTACAGTGTAATGAAAACTTCTGGACACCTAACTTATTCTTTTGCATCATTGGCTTTAAGTAATTTCTTCAGAGTGGGATTATTCATTGAAGAGTGGGAACATGTTAGTGTTTCTTGAAATAGTGCCAAAAATGTCTCCAACTTGTTGAACCAATTTTCACTGCCATTAGCCATTTATGAATGTACTAATTTCACTGCAGCCTTGCCAGCATTATGTATTATAGCTTTTTCCTCCTCAAATTTTAATTGTTTATTATTTAGTTATTTTACAGTACTAGAAATTGAACCCAGGGCCTTTGCACTTGAACTTTATCTTTGGACCTTGTTTTATTTATTTTTATTTTTTTATGTATTTAGGACAGGGTTTACAGGGTCTTACTATGTAGATCAGATTCATAGTGATTCTCCTGTTTTCAGCCTCTCAAGTGCTGAGATTACAGGTGCATGCCAACATGCCCAGTCTCAGTTGCTGTCTCAGTGGGCCCTGGGGGCAGGGCCAGCATGGCATGCTGAGGATTGAGCCCTGGCTACTGCACTACCTTATTTTATCTTTAAATTTTGAGACAGGATCTTGCTAAATTGTTCAGGCTGGGACTGAACTTTTCTGATCCTCTTGCCTCAGAAGCCCAGTATGGTGAGGTTATAAACATGTGCCACTACCCCTGGCTAAAATTCAGGTATTTAAATAGCAGTGGGCCAGGCGAGGTAGCATACATCTGTAATCCCAGCACTCAGGAGGCTGAGGCAAGAGGATTGTCATAAATTTGAAGCCAACCTGGGTTACATAGTGAGTTTAAAACTAGCCAAGACCACACAACAAGATCCTGTTTCAAAAAAAGAAAAAGTAGTTATATACTTAAATCTTTTTCTAATGTCCACACTCAGTATCTTCCCCCATGGAGTGCTTGAATTTAATTGTATTAACTTGATTGGCTTGGTAGCCTCCTAGGACAGTGACTGTGAACCTTTTAGAGCTTTCAATGACACAAACAGTCCACTGTGGCATGTTTGCCATGGGCTCATCACCATTGTCTCAGGAGATAAGTAAAGCACACTTTTGGGTGTGTCTGGCTGGGTCTTGGACCTTGGGTATCACCTGGTCCCTGGCTCCTTACCTCTCTGACAGTCTTTTCCTGCTGTGCTTCCCACCTGTCATGGTCTAAACAGCTTTGCTTCGTCAGGCCCTTCCACCATGATGTTTCTGCCCTAGAGCCAGCTGACTATGGACCGGGTCCCCTGACATCATGAGCCAAGCTAAACCTCTCCTCCATTAGTTGTGGGTATCGGGTGTTGAGTCTTAGTGATGGGAAAGCTGCCTAAGATACCCCCTGACTTGAAGATTTCTTTCCCTAGCTTTTGTATTCTTCTTTTCCTCTTTCTTTCTCTCTTTCTTGTCTCCTCCCTTTTCCATTCTTCCTTTTGGCCAGACAGCAGGCTGAATCAGAGTCTTTGCACTGAGCGACATCCTCAGGCCATTAGTCTTTTTTTGTTGTTTGTTTTTTTCTTCTCTCTCTCTCTCTTGGCAGGAGTGGGGTTCGAACTCACGACCTTGCACTTGCCAGACAGGCACTGTGCCACGGAGCTGTCTCCCCGGTACTCCTCTTTTTTTTGAGTAGAATCTTGCTAAGTCATTAAGTTGCCGAGGCTTGGTTCAAACTTGTGATCCTCCCATCTTAGCCTTCCAGAGTTCTGGGATGACAGACGTGTGCCACCATGCTTGGCTCTCCCTTGCTTGTCTGAATGGCTTGGACTATCAGTAAAATGCCAAGGAGACATGAGGAAAAAGGGAATCCTGAGGTATGGTGTGTTCCATGCTTGGCAAGGTTATTGAAATCACTTGTGGTAGAATGTGCTGTGTGTAATGCCTCAGATTCTGGAATCTGTGAGATCTGGATCAGAGCTCATTTTTTCCACCTCAGCAGAACAGCACTTGACTAGCACACATGAAGTCCTGTGTTCCATCCCTAGCTCTGCAACAGAAAAAGAAGAAAAGTTAGTTTGTATTGCATGAAACTGAAATGCACATTTTTTAACCTATATTTTGGAGTAGTTGTGCATTACTTTTTTTTTTAAATGTGTTTAGTACAGGGTCTTACTACGTAGAGCGGATTCATAGTGATTCTCCTGTTTTCAGCCTCCCAAGCGCTCAGGTGCACACCACCATGCCCAGTTTCAGTCACTGTCTCAGCGCACCCTAGGGGGCAGGGCAGGCAAGGCATTCCGGAAATGGAACCTGACCACAGCACTCTGCCTAACACAGGTGCTTTAGTCTGCTGAGCTATCTGGCTGGCCTACATTATTTTTATAGAATAGTGACTCAGAATAGGAATTGTTCCATTAAAAGGAATCTATACTTTAAATGCCAGTTTACATTTATTTATTTATTTATTTTTTAAAAGAATACAAAATAGTAAAAAAAAAAAAAGCATTAAAAATGATACAAAATTTCACTAAATAAAGTGATAGGAATTCAACAATGGTTGCTGTATTGCATGATATTATCTTCAAATTAATTGTTTAGGTTGTGAGATATAAATGTGCAAAATTGTCTAAAAAAATTAAACAACCACAAAGAAGTTATAAGAAATCAAAAAGAATAAAAAGAAAAAAATCAGCAGTAAACATTGGAGGTTTTTGTTTGTTTGTTTTGATGCTGGTCTTTGCACTGAGCTACATCCCCAACGCTCTTTTACAGTTTGAAAATTTGAGGAAGACTCTTGTTAAGTTGCCCAGTCTGGACTCAAATGTGTGGTGTTCTTGCCTCAGCCTCTTAATGTGCTGTGATTCCAAGTGTGTGCCCTTGCTTAGAAAAACTGCACAGATTTTTTTTTTTTTTTTGTGTAACTGAGGTATGAACTCACGACCTTGCGCTTGCCAGGCAGGCACTTGTGCTGTAGAGCTATCTCCTTGGACTTTTTTTTTTTTGCGTTGCACAGATCTTTAAAAACTGCCCCTGAAACAAATCAGACAACACTGATAGCACTAGGGATTTCCTTTTTTACTTGCTCATATTAATTATACCAAGTAATGAATTTCATCATGGCATTTTCATACCTGTATATAACATATTTGGATCATACCCACCTCTCTTTTACCCCTCCTCCTTCCTTTCCTTTTCTCTAAGGGTCTGTAACTGGGTCTTTCTTTCTTTTATTGTATTTGGAATCAAAATCAGGACATTGTGCTTTTTTGAGAGAAGTTCTTGCTCTGTAGTCCAGGCTGGCCTTGAATTCACTATGTAGCCCTGGCTGACCTCAAACCCACAGTGATCTTCCTGCCTCAGCCTCTCTAGTGCTAGAATTATAGACTT
>PVKN010001741.1:0-48429 GCA_004027915.1 Capromys pilorides | reverse complement strand
TTTACTCGGCAGCCAGCCGGAGATGGCCTCAGCTCCCCTCAGGTGCGTGGGCCCGCTGCCTTGGGGGCACAGTGCTCCTGGCTCAGCTCCCGCCTGCAAGGGCCTGGAGGAGCCTGCGGAAGGAAAGAAGCCCCCCCCCCCCAGCCACTGCACACCTCCACCCTCGCTGACAGCCATCCTGGCCTCTCCCCTCTGTAAATGTCACCGCACCCAATTAGCTTAATTAAGCCAACTCTGGAGTGAGAAGGACCCCACCTCAGACAACACCCTCAGCCCTGAGGAGGGAGAGAAGAGATCTGGGCGGAGAGCTTCTTCACCACTCTCTCTCTCCCCAGCCCCACCACCCACCAGAGACAGACAGTATGAAGGACAGAAGGAGGGAACCACAGCTAGAGACAAAAAAGAGCAGAATACTGGAAATTAGAGACAGAGTGAGGGAAGAAACTGAAAGAAAGAGACTGAGGAGGCTGGAGGGCGGGGAAGATGGAAAAACCAGTGAAAGAGGTAGAGCGAGCAGGAGCGATCAAGGAAGCCAGAGGGAGGATTTGATTTTATTTTATTCCATGTTCCCATTTCTCGGCTCGTTTCCTCGCAGACTTTTTCACCCCTCCCAGTCTGAGCTTCCACCAAGGTCGCCGGGCTACTGCCCCCCAACTGTTCCCTTTCATCTGGGCTGTCTCCAGTGAGGAGTGGGGTTCCAGTGGCCAAAACCTAGGGATTTGCCAGGATCTCAGCAGCAGAGACAGCAATTTGTCTGAGATCAGAGGTGGGGGGACATCCTGGCACTGTACTGTGCCCTGCCAAATCTTATTTCCTACCCCCAGTGCCTGCCTCTGAGAAATCAGCGTGCTGAACCAGCCCCGCTTGGTCATGGTAAGCTGGGTGCTAGACCCAGGGCTGCTGGGATTTCCTGGGAGGAGGCCGCCTGGAGGCAGTTGGGATCATAGCATCAGGTAGCTTGAAGAGGGGGTTTGGACAGCTGGCTTCCCCTGCAAAGATCAGAAAGGTGAGATCAGGGCTGAGAGGCTGGCTCTGAGATTGACACTGGCTCTCATGGAAACCCCGCTCTGCTCCTCCATTGCCCTCTCCCCGACTCAAGCCCCCCTCTTCGCCGGGAAGCCTCTTCTCATCCCTCTGTATTGTGAGACCCTTTCCCTCAGCCCCTCTGCAGCCCACCCTTCCAGGTGTTGGGTGCCGGCTCCAGCTCGCCTGTCTGAGTCAATCACTCCTGCTGCCCCCGCCCCCTCACCTGGACAGGGAGGAGGGCTGGATGAGAGGAGGAAAGAGGGGGCGATAAATATGTATGACTATCGGGTGGCGGGCGGCATTAATAACCTGGGATCGCGGTGGTGCAGGGACAGGGATCAGGCAGTGGAGATTCAAGACCAGCAGCTTGGCTCTGCTGTTACTGTCCCCTGTGGACACCTAGTATGCACGGGTGTGTGCAGACAGAGGGGCACCCATGCTGCCAGCCCTCCTTACCTACCCAGAGCAGCCTGTAGGCCAATGTGCTCATTTGCTCCATTCCTGTACAATTCAGACACACACACACACACACACACACACACACACATATATTCAGTCATGGAAACACAGACCACACTTGTTCTATCGCTGCCTACACCCCCTTTTGAAAGAGCTTGACTGACACAAGGACAGAAGATAATAGAAACACAGAAAGGAAAGTAAAACCATCAGACAATCACACAGCCACCCTCAGGCCACCATAGACAGGCAGACAGCCACAAATGGACACACATTTCACTCAGTCAACGTAGACAGATACACGCAGTTGATTTGGCACGCACACAGCCACAGATTTACACAACGGAGACACAGCCACCACAGGCAGACAGATACACACGCAGCCTCCTCAGACACACGTACAGTCACCACAACCACACAGCCACACAGACTGACAATATGTACATGATACGATAACCTCACAGACACATGGAGCTACTCCAGGTAGACATACACACAGCCATTTGGACTAACAGAAACACAAGCACCTAGACTGGCACACATGGAGCTTCCCCACCCCAACCTGCGTACAGTCAGGGCCACACAGAGAACAGCGGTGGCAGCTCACACAGGCTGACTGACACAGTCTGACACGCTCCGCTCCTCTCCCTCCCACTTCAGCACTAGAGCAGCATCTCCATATTTCTTCCTCTGCTCTCTTCCCCAGCTCCTTCGCTCCTCTCCCCCCCACCCCCACACACCCCAGATAATTGATGGCCCGGGCCTGGCCCGGCCGCTCCCGCCTCTCTATCCATCTTGTACTGGCACCCGCACTGTCTCCCAGATCAGCCGCCACCTGAGACAAGGAGAAGGTGGGGTGGTGGAACTGGCAGGGCGGCTCCTCCTGCCACCTTCAAGTCTAGGGAAGAACCAGCAGGCAACAGGCAGCCTCCACTGTAGCAGGAGCAGTGGGGACCAGGAGAGGGTGCTTGTGTATCCCCCAAGCCTCACTCTACAGGAGCAAGAGCTCAGCTCAACCAGTTCTCAGCAGCCCCTCCCTGCAGAATGCTCAGAGCTGAGACAGGAATGGACCGCTTGTCTTGGCAGAAGTAGGAAGGTCTTCAGCCTCTTTTTCCTTTCCTTTTCCTTCTTTCTTTTTTTCCCCCCCTTTCTTTTTGAGACAGGGTTTCACCATGTATGTAGTTCAGGCTTTCTTGAACTCACTATTGTAGTCCCTGCTGGACTCAAACTTGTAGTAATCTTTCTGCATAGGGCCTCCCAAGTGCTGTAATTACAGGCCCACATGACTAGGCCTGGCTCCCTCCTTCCTTCCTTCATTCCTTCCTTCCTTCCTTTTTTTTTCTTTCCTCCCTCCCTCCCTCCCTCCCTTCCTCCTTCCTTCCTTCCTTTTTATTCTTGAGATAGGGTCTCTGTGTATCACCCAAGCTGACTTGTGATTCTTTGCCAGTCTCCCTTGGTGCTTCGATTATAGGCATGTACCACTGAGCCGGCTTTGGCTTCCTCTGTGTGTGTGTGTGTGTGTGTGTGTGTGTGTGTGTGTGTGTCTGACTGTCTGTGTGTAGTTTAGGCTGGTCTTGAAATCACTGTGCAGTTCAGGCTAGCCTTAATCATAGCTATCCTCCTGCCTCAGCCTCCTGAGTATTGGGATTACAGGTTTATGCTGGGATGCCCATCTGCTGTCCTTTTCTTCATGCTGGATGTTATAGCCACAGCCTTTCCTGCCGGGTCCAGCTCTTTCTGTTCCATTAGGAGCATCTCTAGGGCTAGGCTAGAGGAGCAGGAGCAGAAATTCACTGCCCACTCACTCCCACAGGCTTTAGTTTATGAGGTCACACTGGAATTCTATGAGAACACAAAAATTCTCAGCTCACTACACATACACAAGCTGAGGTCTAGATGGATAAACTGATTTGGCCAAGACCACACAACTTGCAAAAAAGGCTGTAGGTCTATTCCAAGGGACGCTTTTGATCTGTCTGCAGTGGACTGCTGCATTCGGTTTAGGCTCCCAGCGACCAGAAGGGCTGGTTGAGTATTAAGCAGGATGACCGGGCCATCTCCAGTGTCTCTCCTTTTGTTTCTTTCTTCCTACACAGGCCTTCACTGCCCAGATACCGAATTCTGGAAGGCCACAGTACTTGGAACTGCACCCAGCCCCGACCACAGGGCGCACCCCTAACCAACAGCTCCGGGCGCCTAGCGCTCCGGAAGGTTTGGGCGCCGGCCGTGCATGGAGCTGGGCCTGGCCGGCTAACCACACGGGGGCGCTGGCCCGGGCTGGGGCGTCAGGGGCGCTACCCGCGCAGCGCAGCAAGAGGAAGCCGTCCATCAAGGCGGCCCGCGCCAAGAAGATCTTCGGCTGGGGAGACTTCTACTTTCGGGTGCATACTCTCAAGTTCTCGCTGCTGGTGACCGGCAAGATCGTGGACCACGTAAACGGTACCTTCAGTGTGTATTTCCGCCACAACTCGTCCAGCCTGGGCAACCTCAGTGTCAGTATCGTACCGCCCTCCAAGCTCGTGGAGTTCGGGGGCGTCTGGCTGCCTGGGCCTGCCCCCCACCCTCTGCAGTCTACGCTGGCCCTGGAAGGGGTGCTTCCAGGGCTGGCGTCCCCAATGGGGATGGCGGCGGCTTCGGGGCCTGGGCTCGGAGGCTCCCTTGGGGATGCCCTGGCCGGCCCCTTCCGGGGTATGCTGGGAGTCCCTGGGGCCAAAGAGTCCCGGGCTTTCAACTGCCACGTGGAGTACGAGAAGACCAACCGCGCGCGCAAGCACCGCCCATGCCTGTACGACCCTTCGCAGGTGTGCTTCACCGAGCACACGCAGAGCCAGGCTGCCTGGCTCTGTGCCAAGCCCTTCAAAGTCATCTGTATCTTCGTCTCCTTCCTCAGCTTTGACTACAAACTGGTGCAGAAAGTGTGCCCAGACTATAACTTCCAGAGCGAGCACCCCTACTTCGGGTAGCACCCGGGTCCCGGCCTCGCCCTGCGGGGCCCCTCTCGGTCCCGTCGGGTGGCGGCGTCCGTACGGGGAGGGAAACGGCCCGACCCCGCGGCAGCCAGCAGTTTCTCTGCCCCTTCCCAGGGGTGCCTGCAGGCTAGGGTGTCGCCCTGGGGTGGGCGGCCCCAAGGGCCTCTGTCTGCCACTCATCCCCTCCTGCCTGGCGCTGAGCTGGGCACTTCCTTTGCCCGCAGCTTTAATAACGCCCGGCCCGGCTCCCTTCACTCTCCATCCCTGAACGCCTGTTCTTCTTCACCACCCTGCCCCCCGCTTACAGACTGCGAAGGCCCTAAGCCCCGGGCCGTCCCCTCCTCCGCCTACCGTTTGCCTGTCCCCTCCCTCCCAGCCCTCCAGCCTGCGGAAGCAGAACTCGGAGGAGCCGGGCCCAGCCCTCCTCGCCACATCCTCGCCCCATCCTCGCCCCTGCAGTTCAGCTCCACCTGCCCTCGCCGGCTGCTTCCTCTCGGTGGTATATATATATTTTTTTTCTACACCAAAACAGACGGGAAAGGGAACAAAATAAAGTGAAATCAAATACACGTCTGTGTGAGACCTTTGTGGGGAGGAGGGGGGCAGGTGTGGGCTTCTGTCTGGTAGAGAAGGGGCCAGGACCTCCTTGGCGGCCGGCAGGGAAACCGAGGCAACGACTGACAGCCAGAACCTTGGAGGTCATCCAAGACCAGGTAAAGGAGGGCTGGACGTGACTTTTGGAGCAGGACCCTGCCTGACGTGGGGATTCTTCTGTGAAGGCGAAGGGAACTTGGCGGAGAGGACAACAGTTCGACCTGAGCGGGGTGACTTGCTGACTATGTGGGACGACTGGAAGGTGTAAGAGACCATGGACGGGACGGAGAAGCAGGGACAGCGTAGGAAGAGCGCTGACAACCTGCTAAGCTTCGCGGGGCTGGAGGGAGGCGGCAGGTTGCGGGAGGGGGATCGGTGTTTGCGGCATCTGGAGTCATCGATCTTCCTTTTCCTTCCTAATTTCGTGGGCGCTGAGTTTGCAGACGGCTGGGGGAGGAGGAAGCCCTGGGATGGGGGGAAGGGAGGAGGGCGGGGCTGTTGCGAGCCGCCTGCAAATACGGCCCCCTTCAGCCAGCTGCCCACCTTCTCCACTCCCGCCTTCAGCTCCCTGCTGCAGCCTCGGCAGCTAATTTTATCCGCCCCCCAACCCTGGCCCGGGCGTTAATTGGCTGCGGCTTCATTAGCAGTTCTCAGCTCTGCAGCCCCCTCCCCTTGGGACCCCCTGACTGGGGTTAAGGAGGGGGTGCAGGCAAGCTGAGGCACAGAAGAACTCCTCTTCAGTCTGCCTTCTTTTGGAGCTCTGGGGGGTCAGGGTGCCCACAACGAGAAGGTAGTGTTCTGTCATGGGATTACTTCACAGCTTCAGTCCAAAACATAGTCAGAAATGGGTCTAACCCAGACATGCCCAGGAGTAAAAAGTCAGTGAGCAGAAATAATGACTTGCTGGTTGGATGGATTGGATGTATAGATAAATAACAGGATCAAATGAAAGGAGGAGGAAGATGGGATGGTTCTGGATCAGACTGGAGGTAAAAGAATACAGAGGTCTTGGAACACACAGGGCCTAAGCCTGGAAACACCTGAGAAAAACTAAGGTGAAGAATGGAAAGGAAGTCAGAGCTAAGGAGTGACTTATGAGACTGAGATCGGGTATGCAAGCCAGGTGGGAATAACTGGAGTCGGCAAATTGGCCTGTCTGGGTTTAGGCCTCAGTTTCCCTTATAAAGCCATAATAATTTAGCGTGATGCTTGAGGACCTGGGTTTATTCTGAAGCAAAGAAGGTACACACACAACACAACACAAACAAGCATATGGCCTGCCCCCTCCCCATGCAATGGGGATTGAGACTGTACAAACATGCTCTTCCAGGGCTTGTTCTTTTCTTCCAGCGAACAGCACACCTGTCTCCCCTACCCCTTCTGGTATTTTGCAGTGAGAGCAGAGTGAAGTGTCCTGGCTACTATTATGCCTGTCAAACTTTGGCATCTGTTCACTTTCTGGTATTCAAAACCCAAGGAATGTCTTTGGGCGTGGAGTAGCAGCTCAGCATGTCTTCTAAATGAAGGTGAAACGGTATAGTGCAAAGCTCCGGTTCTCAAAACCACTGTTGATCGGAATCACGGAGGAGAAGCTAGATCCATTGAATTAGAACCTCTGAGAGGAGAGGAGGAATTCTCTTGGAAGGGTTAATGAGTCAGTCCTTCCCTCAAGGGTTTTATCCAAGACCAGTATGGCTAAAAGGAAAATCCCTTAGAGTTCTAGGGATCTATAGCCTGGGATAGAAAAGAGAGCTCACTGACTGCTAGTGATGTCACGTGAGGCAGCAACAAAAAGCAACATGTGGATCGGCAAGAGGAGGCACCCCACTTTGCTTTTAGCTAAAGAGGAGATGACCATGGAGAAGGCAGGTCTGTGAGTTAGAGGATGATCCACGGAAGAGCATGTTCACACAGAGGCTTATTTAAATCTTACTGCATGCTATTTTATTATGGCATCACAAATGAGGAAACTGAGACCAAGATAGGCTAATTGACTATAGTCCTGTAATTGGAACTAGAACTCAGGTCTCCAACCCCATCAAACCAGCTGATTTCCACTGTGCCATATGTTGTAGGGGAATCTGATCTCTTAGGAGAGTTTAGTCATTCTGGAGCCAGGTATGGTGTTGCAAGCCTGTAATCCCAGCACTGGGAGGCCAAGGCTGGATTGCTCCAAATTCAAGGCCAGCCTGGGCTACACAGCAAACCTATCTCAAAAAAAATAAACAAAATTTTTAATATTCCATAGGCATCCAAAGAACACCTATCTTGACAACAGACAGGAAAAAAGAATCCCTGAGGACAAATATTTTAAAAAGAAAAAAAAAGTTTTAGGACGGTACGTATACAGTCATCCTAGATGATGTCTTTTATTTTGGGCAATGTTGGTAGGGGCGGGCGCATGCCTAGAATAGTAGCACTAGGAAAACTGAGGCCTGAAGATTATCGTGAGTTCAAGGCCACCCTGGGCTGCATAGTGAGTCCAAGGACATCCTGAACTACGGAGACTGTCTTAAAAAAAAAAAAAAAAATCGATCTTTCAGACAATGTTCCCTAAATCCTGAGGGTACCTCTAGAGAATGAGGAGGAAGAAAAAACTACAATTCCCTAAGGCCACAGAGGGCTTTTTACTGCGCATGCGTATGCTCCGCCCCTTCACTCTGGCTTCCCGGGCCGTTCTTTTTCGCGCACGCGCCTTAGGACCAGCCTTCTTCCGACCCCTAGCCGCTCCATACCAGAGTTGGTGGCCGGACCTCCTGCTACCTCGCGTAAAGATGTTACCCTTCCCTTTGTTCTGGGCAGCACGGGTAAGAACGGGATTCCAGATACTGGGTGACTAGTGGAAAGTTCCCACCCCCCTGTGTTAGTTACCATCCACATACTCTGGGGTTCCCTCGGCTTTTCAAGCCCACGTGCTGTAGCGGCACAGGGAGCGAATCTGTAAATTAGGAGTCCGGAAGACCCCTCTGGGCTCGCGGTAGGTGAACTGGGACTTAGCGTTCTGATGGTCAGGCGCCCGAGGGCCTCGTGACTGCCCTTTTCACGTGGCAGTAGGGGAGAGGAGCTCATGGGATGCCAGGCAGACACTATGCTGGCAAACAAGCGGGATTTCCAGCCTCGACCCGCCAGCCCTTTGCCTTGTAGATGAGGCAAACAAACGCCGCTGCTTTCATCAGGCAGGGCTTCTTCCCCCAGCTGTGCGGCTGGGAAGACGTGGAATGCATGGAAGGTGAGGGGTGAATGGGACAGGATATTGGCCTCTACCTGAAGACAGCCTCTCCCTGGGAACTCCCACCCCAGCGTACCTTTCCCAGAGCCTGGGTCTGTGCTTCCACTTCCATTGCTCTGGAGGCATGGACTTTAATTTCTTTCAACTTGGTCTCTTTCTCCAACTGGAGTAACAGTTCGTGCGTCTGCAGGAAAGCCCTGGGGGCCGGGAAGTTCAGGAGTGTGGTGCTGTGTCCTGAGTATGGGCTACTGGGGCTTCTGCAGTGCAGGGCTGGAAGGAGATTCTGAGGTGAGATGAGTGGGGTCTGTCAGAACTACACCTTTCTTGGGAGACTGAGGCAAGAGGATTACAAATGGATTCTGTCTCAAAGGAAAAGAAAACAAAAGAAACAAACTACCCTCTGGACATGGATCTCAACCTTGGTAGACTGGCCTTGGCTGTGGAGGTGGGGTTGAGAGAACTGGAACAGTCTGGTTGGGCAACTGGTTGCCTGGTACAGGCCAGAGAACTTTTTTTTTTTTTTTTTTTTTTTTTTGTCTTTTTGAGATAGGGTCTCACTATGCAGCTCAGGCTGGCCTTGAGCTCACTTCTGTAGCCCAGGCTGGTCTAAACTGGCTTTGAATTCACACCAATCCTCCTGCCTCAGCTTTCCAAGTGCTGGGATTACAGGCATGCGCCACCACGCCCGGCCAGGCCAGAGAATTTAGGAATGTGGTGTCTGAGTGACTGAGAGACTTTCTCTAAATGATTTTTGTTTGACCCTGACTTTTCCTGTCCTGTCCCTAGCCTCTGCAAAGATGTGGTCAGCTGGCCAAGATGGCTACTCGGACCCAGCACAGTAAGGCAGCCCAGACTCAGACTGGGGAGGCTACTCAGGGCTGGACCGGCCAGGAGAGTCTATCAGACAGTGACCCTGAGATGTGGGAGCTGCTACAGAAGGAGAAAGACAGGCAGTGCCGTGGCCTGGAGCTCATTGCCTCAGAGGTGGGACCCAGGGAAATGGCAGAGGGTGGGCCATAGGGTAGGTACAGGAAGTAACAAGATAATCTTCTTGCTACTTCTCCAGATCTCCCTGTCTTCCTCCGGGCCTTTCTGCTGGGCCTTGTCATCTTCTCTTTACCATCCTCTGAAGCAAAGGCAGGGTGGGTCCACTTTATGGGGTTGGGGCATTGGAGAGCTTCCAGAGCCTTCTAGAGTTCCTACAATTTCACCTGCTCCCCCACTCCCAAGAAGAAAGAGGAGCCTAGAGATACAAGCTTGAGCGGACAGGTAGGGGACACCCATCACAGCTGCAGAGTTGCCAAGAAAGCTGCTTCTGGCTCTGCCCACACTTGGCAAGGACCCCAGAGTGAACAGAGCTTCTTGTGCAGCCTGGCTCCCCCGAAGCCTTGGGCTCTGGTAGGGTGGGACTATGGGGGCTCAGGAAAGGGGCTCAATACCTTCTGACATTGCCCCCCCCACCACCCCAGAACTTCTGCAGCCGAGCTGCGCTGGAGGCCCTGGGGTCCTGTCTGAACAACAAGTACTCGGAGGGTTATCCTGGCAAGAGGTGAGGGCTAGGCACCAGAGGGCTGGAGGGCATCATCAGGGATGGTACTCCCAGTGGCGGAACCTTCCTGTACCCTTCAGGTGCTTATGGAGCAGTGACCCTCCCAGTCCTTTGCTGCTGATTAAGAGTCCCTTTCTCTGTGACATTATGTACCCCTCTCCATGGCAGATACTATGGGGGAGCAGAGGTAGTGGATAAAATCGAGCTGCTGTGCCAGCGCCGTGCCTTGGAAGCCTTTGACCTGGATCCTACACAGTGGGGAGTCAATGTCCAGCCCTATTCAGGGTCCCCAGCCAATCTGGCCGCCTACACAGCCCTTCTGCAGCCTCATGACCGAATCATGGGGTTGGACCTGCCGGATGGGGGCCAGTGAGTATAGTTACAATGGCTGATGGGTTTGGTGGGCTGTTCTGATGTGGGAGAAGTTATTTGAATACCTCCTAAGTCTCATGCAGATGGGCCATGCCTCTGTCTATCCTGCATTGTTGCAAGAATAACGAAAATAAGAGACTAAGTCACATCAGTGCCCACCTCAGAGTGGACAGAGCAAGGAGGGTGGGGCACGCTAGGACAATGTTGTGGGAACAGGGGCCTGTGGAGCTGGGCAGAGAATGGTTGTTGGGCTGCTCCGCTCAGGCCTGGTTACTTGCTGCTTCGCAGTCTCACCCATGGCTACATGTCTGATGTCAAGCGGATCTCTGCCACGTCCATCTTCTTTGAGTCTATGCCCTACAAGCTCAACGTGAGTGTTCTTGGGGGTGGGAGGTAGCTGCTCTGGCCCTAGTATTTCTTTTCTAGGCACCAGGAGGCTCTGACCCCTTCCCTCTGGGCAGCCCTAGAGGTCAAGAAGCAGTGTGAACACCCAGCTGCTGTGTCAGGGCTTTAGCTGTTTATCTGTCTGTCCAGCCCCAAACTGGCCTCATAGACTATGACCAGCTGGCACTGACTGCTCGACTTTTCCGACCGCGGCTCATAATAGCTGGTACCAGTGCTTATGCTCGCCTCATTGACTACGCCCGCATGAGAGAGGTTGGTAGGGGGCTGGCATGCTGGGCACTGCCCTGGGGATAGAGGCTGGGGTGAGCCTCCTGGGTGTGCCTGTCTAGGCGCTGCCCAAGCTCATGCCTGTCTCTCTACCTGTCCAGGTGTGTGATGAGGTCAAGGCACACCTGCTGGCAGACATGGCCCACATTAGTGGCTTGGTGGCCGCCAAGGTGATCCCTTCACCTTTCCAGTATGCAGACATCGTCACCAGTACCACTCACAAGACACTTCGAGGGGCCAGGTTAGGTTCCCCTGGGGTCACACCTTGCTTGTCCCCATCTTCACGCCCTGTTCCCCAGGTGGGTCTGAGAGGAATGCGTTCCGCCTGCCATTCCCAAGACTCCTACCCAATTTGACCATTCAGTTCTTCCTCAGCAGGCGGTTGGCAGTGGGGCTGGGAGCCAGTCCCTTTTACTGTGGGCATCCAAGGTATCAGGCACAACAGAGGGAACCTGAGGCCTTCAAGGACCCAAGCCAGCCTGCTTTCTCTGCCCTCTCCATTCTTTGTTCATTCACTGCAACCTAGATTCTGACCACCCACCTTCCACACAGGTCAGGACTCATCTTCTACCGGAAGGGAGTATGGGCTGTGGACCCAAAGACTGGCCGTGAGATCCCTTACACATTTGAGGACCGAATCAACTTTGCCGTGTTCCCCTCCCTGCAGGGGGGCCCTCACAACCATGCCATTGCTGCAGTAGCTGTGGCTCTCAAGCAGGTTGGGGAGCCTGCCCTTTTGTGGTAGGTGGGTGTGGGCAGTGGTCTGGGAGCTTGGATCCTATACCTTCCTGGCTGGAGTTGCGTTTGATGGAAAGGCTGTGCCAGTATGGGGGAGCTTGAGGCTGGGGCCACAGAGCCATTCTTGCTAGGAATGGAGGAGCAGGAGGGGTGGGCCGGGACCCTAGGGTCACCGGTGCTGTTGTCTCACCCCCAGGCCTCTACACCCATGTTCCGGGAGTATTCACTGCAGGTGCTGAAGAACGCTCGGGCCATGGCTGACGCCCTCCTAGATCGAGGCTACTCACTAGTGTCTGGTAAGCCAGCAGGAGGGTAGTGGCCTTTGGAGCCTTCCAGCGGAGGCCCAGGAGTCACCATTTCCTATTATAATCCCGTTAGGTGGCACTGACAATCACCTGGTGCTCGTCGACCTGCGGCCCAAGGGCTTGGATGGAGCTCGGGCTGAGCGAGTCTTGGAGCTTGTGTCCATCACTGCCAACAAGAACACCTGTCCTGGAGACCGAAGTGCCATCACTCCTGGGGGCCTGCGGCTCGGTGAGACCTCGGTCTGAGGAGGGAGTGGCTCCTGTGCTGCAGCTGCCCCATGGCTTGGCTGTGCTAATCTGCTCTGCCGTGACTCTTCAGGGGCCCCAGCCTTGACCTCTCGACAGTTCCGTGAGGATGACTTCCGGAGAGTTGTGGACTTTATTGATGAAGGGGTCAATATTGGATTGGAGGTGAAGTGCAAGACTGGTGGTGAGTAGGCAGGAAAGAGCCCCACAGCTAGCCCGTGTACACCGCCAGCTGTTTCTTGCCTCACCTAGATCTCTAACCATGCTTTTGTCTTCAATCCTTTCTAGCCAAGCTCCAAGATTTCAAGTCCTTCCTGCTCAAGGATCCAGAAACAATCCAGCGTCTGACCAACCTCAGGCAGCGGGTGGAGCAGTTTGCTAGGGCCTTCCCTATGCCTGGTTTTGATGAACACTGAAGGCAACTGGGGTTGAGGCCTATGGACCCTCCTTCATCCCATGGTCTGCTGGAAGAGAATACCACTTACCTATTTTTTGATGGAGGAGGAAAGCCCCTCTAGCCGGGCCATTTAGGGCAAGAGTGAAGTACAGTCTCTCTTTCCAGAAATTATAGCTTTCTTTTTTTAATCAGACTTAGAAGGACCCTCCTCCCCCAGCTTGCTGCCGTCTCTGCCATTATCTCAGTGTTACTTTGGCTCTTTCTTGGGGAGGGGGGGTTATCCTGCAGAGCCAGAGAAAGGGGTGGGCAGGCATCCTCCTTCCTGTTTTTATCTAATAAAATGCTAACCTGCCCTGAGTTTCTATTATGTGGGAGGGGTCCCCTGGGCCAGCCAGTGATTCTGCGATTTGACTCCCTCAACATTTATTCCTCTCCCCTCCCACCACCACCATAAGGACCCCCGGGGCTGCAGCCTCCTCTCTCTGTCTCTGATCAGAACCGACACCAGACGTGATTAGCAGGCGCAGCAAATTCAATTTGTTAAATGAAATTGTATTTTGCCCACGGCTGCTTCTGTTTGATCCCAGGGGACCAAAGGGAGCAAGGGAGGGGAGGGGGGAACGGCAGGGGGAGGCCCAGGTGCTCAATGCTGTGGGTAGGGGAGGCAGCAGGCTTGGGCAGAGGAGGAGCTGCTGCTTGGCATGGGTACCCATCCTGGGCAGGCTAGGCAGCCAGAGACAGTCTAGTTGAGCCTGAACAGAACTGCCCCAGGCCCAGCACTTTCCAAGCTCAGGCAGACGTGGGGAATGCCACGTCCTCACTTGGCACCCAGAAGCTCCTGCTTGCTGTTGGCTCACGTAGGCCACGTTCAACACGTATGTCGTGCCACACCTTGCAAGTGAGGGGATTGAGTAGAGGGGCTGGTTGGGCCTTTTGGACCAAGGACCCAGCAGCTGCTGCTGTCCTGATTCTCCTCCCCCACGTGGGACTGAAGCCAAGGGTCAGAGTTGCTTCCGCTGCTGGGATCAAGGGAGTATTGTAGGGGTGGAGCTGCCTCCCCTCTTCGTGGGAACCCAGCCTGTGTAAGCAAGAGCTGGACGAGGTGACCGGACAGACACCCTGTAATCTGGGAGTGGACAGGAAGAAGTGAGTGACAGGTTTACATGCAACTAGCAGCGCCCAGCCTGGTTTAGAAGTCTGGCCGATCCTTCTTCAGCTTCTTATAATCAGTGGAAATTGCAAGGAACTAAACGGAAAAGAAAAGAAAGATTGCACACCCTCTGTACTCCCAGTACTAGAGGAGTAATTTTGGAGAGCAGGAGGTTAGTGGAATGGGGAACAGCCCAGCACCACTGGATGTACCTTGTATTGGTCATTGGGGCTCAAGCGATTCCAGGGCTCTGGATTGTTCTTGTGGTCCCAGCTGTGGAGGAGACGGGAGGGTTAGTGTCTCCTGTCTAGAGGCCAGGACTCCAGCTGAAGGTGTGCCTCTGAGTTTCAGGCAGGGTCTCTATCCCTATCCTAGTACCTCCACCCCTAGCTCCTACTCTGGGGAGGTCCCACATGGGGAGGGGGCTTGTTAGCTCGTGCTGACAAGTGAGACAAGAGGCTTGTCATTGTTGGTATGGAGCTTGGTGACAGAATGACAATCCAGCCTTGAAACTCCCTCCTGCCTACTGCCACCCTAGGTTAACCCCTCAAAGCAGAATCCATCAGTCTAGAGATCCTGATGGGTAGGAATTTCAGTAAATTCCTGCAAGGTAGTAGGTAAGGTCTTTTTAATTATCTAAGATCCTCACCCCTATGTCCCTCCAGCAAAACATAGTTTCAGGTGTTACCTGGAGGCCCCAATAGAACACCCCCATAGTTTACCCAGCCACACCCCGGTGCCCCTGCATGGACAAGCCAAAAAACCTAAAGTAGCAGGCAGAGCCATGTCGCCATGGCAACCGGGGAAGGAACTGTGAGTTCCAAGGACCAGAACCCAGAAAGTCACCAAGCCACCAGAAGAACTAGCAGCCAGTCTGGTCCAACAGGAAAAGGGGGGTCTCCCAGGTAGGAGATATCAGGTAGTCCTATGGGAGGTACACAGTCTAGGCGTTGCACAAAGACCACCCATTCCCACCATTCCTAAGAGGTCCATCCCTTCCCTCTTCTCCTTGCCCCATAAGGAACCCCTGCCTTCACCCCAAAGCCAGCCTTTACCAGACGTCGGGGCTGCGCAGGGCAAGCCGCAGCAAGTAGAGCGCAGCACTGCCCATGCCAAGGCCGATGAAGCCGATCATTGGAATGAGCTGTAGGGGAAGTCAGAGGGCACTTTCAGGGCCAGCCCCCTCTGCCCAGTTCCCACTTGCTCTATACCAGCTTCCTTGCTTGCCCCACTTCCACCCAAGATCTAATCCTCGCTCCTCCAAGAAAAGAGGAGCTGAACCTCCCACAACATATTCCCAGTCTCCCTTATTTTACAGCAAACATAGGAACAGGGGTTTGGGAAGCATTGCAGGAATAGCTGGAGGGGTACCTGAGGACAATGGGAACCTTGAGGGAGCTGGACTGGAGGCAGGGATCTAGGGGACTTGGGGGTGGGACAGCAGAAAACTAGGAGTTAGAATCCCGGCCACTAAAGCACTGAACTTACCCCAGGATGTTTTTTGATCTGCCGATAGAAGCGGGCCCCTAGGCTGGTTGCTCCCATAGCTCCGTTCCTTCCAGTGTCTCCTTTCCTTCCAGTGTCTCCTCTCCAGTGCCTCTCTCTAGTTTTCCTCCGGGGACCCCGCCCCCCACTGGGGAGGGGTCAGCCTGGCCCAGCCTGCCCGCCTCTTCAGACTGACCCCACCCAACGCAGTTTGCTTCCTTGGCAATTTCAGCCCCGAACCAAGGAAATTGTTGGGGGAAGGCAGAGATTTCTGCTCCTAACTCTCTCCCCCAAGATACTCACTCCCTGGCCCGTGCAACTTCATCATATTTGGGGCTTTGGGTGTCCGAGGGAGGGGACTCAGGCATCCAAAGACTGATCGAAGAGTAATCTAGATGTGGGACCGGCAAGTAGATAGGTCTCTAGCAAAACGTGTGTATGTGGAGTGTTCCCAGAAGGATCCGTGGCAGTGAGGGCAGCTGCAGCCTCTTCCTGACACCCCCAGAGAGCCATCCAGGAGCTACAAGGTCCTGAGAACCCTGGTTCTTTGAGTTCACAGTGTAGTGAGAGGAAGGGACAGATGATGTGACTGAAGATGTCCACCCAACCCAACCCCTAGCCTAGGTGATTTCTCCAAACTGTTATTGGCCTGGAGCAATAGTGATTGGAGGCTGCAGAAACCAGATATATCTGACCAGGACACAGAATAGAGACATGAGTTGTGGACCTTGGGAGTCTTAAGTGTCTTAAATGTGCTTGCCTGCTTGGAGTAGGAGTGAAGGTGGGGTCCCCCTTGGAGGCCACTCTGTCCCTCTGCAGTGGAACCAGGGAAGAGAACAAAGTGAAGGAATAGTCAACCATATATAGAAAAGATGTTGAAGCAGGAACATACAGAACCAGAACTGTGGAGCTATTGCCTAGTTCCTCAGCCAATTCAGGTATATGCTGGACTGCCAGGGTGGGAAGGTTCCCCACCCTCCTCTTTGGGGAATTGGGCTTTTTTTTTTTTTAATATGCAGGATTGGACACAGGATCTTGTGCTTGCCAAGCAGGTGCTTATGCTGCTGAGCCATCTCCTTGGCCTGGGCTTGTCCTCTCTCCCACACTAATCTCTATCACCCCTCCCGCGTCTGCCTTTGGTCCTCCAGAGCCCTTCCTCGATGGCAGGGGTGAGCTTTGCGCCCGCCCGCTGCTGGGCCCCTCGGGGTACAAGGAGAGAGAAGGCCATTCCTGAGGGCCCCCTCCTTTTCTAGCACACTGTTACCTCCCCCGCCCCCTCCGCTGACAAGCCAGCTGTAATTAGGCTGCGGGGTCCCCAGCTCTCCGCCTCCCTCCGGCGGATAATGAGATAAAGTGTCAGAGACACGGCGAGAACAAAGAGACAGAGAGTCGCTGCGATGTGTGTGCGGGGAGGTGGAGGAGGGGGCCTGACAAGATGTCAGAGCTTCAAGCCGCACGGAGCCCTGCCTGAGCGCCTGCACCTCCAGGGCTGAGCCTTGGTGATGGTGGTGGTGGGGGCTGTCCTGTCGCCGTACTCTCGGCGTTCAAGTCTCTAATACTAAAATCAGTCCCAGAGCTCGAAGCTTGAGCGGGCGCCCAGCTGGGCTGCACATCTGGCACTCTGAGGCACAGCTGTAGAGCCAGGCCCGGGGGATGCCTGGCCCTTGAGCCGTGCCTCTCGGCTCCCAGGCACCGGCTCGCTTCCCTCCGCCCCTTCTTCTGCGTTCTAGTGAACTATGCCTGGCATGACCCAGATCTTCCATACTACTTCTTTCTCAGAACTGCTTACTATTCTTCCTCCTGTCTTGGGCTGGAGGCCTGGTCTCTAAGCTCTGGTATCACATTATTCTGCTCCTTCTAGTCCGGGATTCCTGTACCCTTTACTAGCTTCTGCCCCAGGTGTTTGCCATTCTGTTTCTAAGTTTCTTTCCCTCTTTGGGGTCTTCTCTTTTGGTTTTAAGAATAACCTATCAAGGGGCCGGCGAGATGGTTCAGTGGTCTAAAGCGCCTGTTTAGGCAAGCTTAGGCAACTGTAGGGACTGCGGTTCGATCCCCAGCACCACATGCTGCGCCAGCCCCACCACCAGGACAGGCTAAGTCAGCCACAAAAGAAAGAAAAAAAGGGGCCGGCGAGATGGTTCAGTGGTCTAAAGCGCCTGCTTAGGAGAGCTCAGGCAACTGCGGGAACTGCAGTTCAATCCCCGACACCACATGCTGCGCCAGCGCCACCACCAGGGCAAGCTGAGCCAGCCACAAAACGAATAAATAAAAAAACAAACACAACAAGCAAACAAATAAATAAATAAAAATTAAAAAAAGAGGCAAACAAATAGATAAAATTAAAAAAAATAACCTATGAATTTACATGAGTGGGTATATCATTACAGAGGGATATTTATTTATTTATTTATGTATTTATTGGTCTGGGCAGGGCTGGCATAGCATGTGGAGCTGGCGATCAAACCAAGCTTGCCTATGCAGCCACTTTAGACTGCAGAGCTATCTTGCCAGTCCCCTTTCCCTTCCCTCTTTGGTTCCCATTCCTGGAGCTTGGTCTCGGGGGCCCCGCTGGAACACAGAACTTGGTGGGTTCCAGATCCCATTTCTCCCTTCTCTGGACTTTTCTACCACAATGAATAAGGCCGCCGTGGTCCAGTGGGGTAAGGGGTGGCAGGAGTCATTAGCAGCGGATTACACGCGGCCGAGGTTCCAGCCGGGCCTGCCCTGTGAACTCTAAACAGCGGTGGGATACTAATGCTGGATGTGGCAACGCAGCCCAGTCCAGGCCGACCAAGCGGTGGCCGCAAGGGCGGTGGGCGCGGGCGCCCCCTGGAGGCCGAGCCGCTCCTAAACTTGGGAAGAGGCCTTGGGCTCCCCCTATCGGGCAGCGTCGGCCCTGCACTCCCAGCTCTCCGTCAGGTAAGTCCACGCCTGGTGTGGAGGTTCCCGCCCGCCAGAGTACTGTGGCTACTCCCGCCACCAAGGCCATAGGTCCCTCAGCCTCCACTCTTCGGTGTGCGGTGGGGCCAGGCAGTGAAGAGGCGACTCGGAAGGTTCTGTCTTGCCGGGTGTCGGCTTCACCTCAGGTTCAGGCTGCTCGCTCTCTCCGGGTTGGCCTCAGACTTCTGCGGCTGCATCTCGGCTTTGAGGTTGTAGATCCGAGACTGCCCCCAGCCCTCTGGCCCGGCCTGCCCTAGCCTTTGGCTGCCCCTCTTTGCCTCTTCTTCGGGCTGTGTCTTTTTAGGTATGTCTGTGTCCTGTTCTGTCTCTTCCACTGTCTCTATCTTGCTTTGTCCTGTCCTGTTTCTGTCTCTTCATCTCAGGCTCTCTGTCTTTGGAAACTCCCTTCTCTGTCTCCCCCTACCGCTCACCCCCTCATTCTCTAGCTCTTCCTATCCCCTGGCTTGCTGCCCCTGGGGGGCTGCACAGTCCAGCTGGCAGCCTAGGGACACCTCGCGGCACCGTTCAGGGTCTCCCTCCCGGTCTCCTCCACACGTTCTTCACCTCAGCACTGCCTTGGTCCTCCTGCCGCCGCAGCTGTGGGGTGTGAAGGGGATACCTGGGGGAGGGAAGCCACCGTGTCCAGCATCTGCTCTGGAGCCTCGGGGCCTCCGATCCCTTCCGCCACTATTAAGGGCGCCAGGTCCCGAGGCTGAGATGATCATGATTGCATCAGCCAGACTGAAGAGGAGCTGGGAGCCTCGCAGCGTGCAGGCTAGCAAGTGAGCAAGCGAGCGAGACAAAGACGCCCGCGCCATCTGTTTATGCAAAGTGCTTTCCGCCAGGGAGCCCGGTGTCCCGGTGCCTGGCACAGTTCAGGGCACAGGGTCATGAGTCTGCTCCCCCCTGGTACCCCAGGTGAGCCTGGGCTTCCCCCCTCCGAAGCACCCAGAGGGGCCGTGGGGCGAGAAGAACAGGGAGGGGGTAGAGGTGTTGATGTGATTGGAGCGGACGCGGCTGTTTCTTCAATAATGGATGGAGATGATGCGGACGGCGGAGCCAGCCGGCCAGGAGAGGAGAGAGGAATAGAAATAGGGAGAGGAGGTGGGGGCGGGAGACTCACCCAGCCGCTCCCACTTGCTCGGGCACGCGAACGAAAGCAAGCAAGCACGCACACACACGCACGCGCGCGTGCGTCACACTCTTTCGGGTACACGCCGCTGTGGGGCTCACACCCAGGCACACACCCACGCACTGTCACTGAGACACATACACCTGCAGGCAGAGATACCAGAGCCACACACAGTCACCAGTAGGTCTTGTGGATTTTCACCTATACCGTCCAGGAGGCAGATACTCGGAGATGCCTGAACCAGGAACACCTAGGCATGACTAGCCTGGCACAGACACATAGACACACCAAAGCCATGGGAACATCCAGACACCTATACACCTTGGGGCATAGAAATCACAGAGACGATTTCTCATCTCAGTTGATCCTCAGCTGGCTTGCAAGAAGAGTGTAGGTGACAAGTGGACAAGCCCCAATGACAGGGGAAGCAGTAAGTAGTAAGGGCAAAGGCACAGACATGCACCTGGGGCTCAGATACATGTTGTGCTCCCAGAGCACAAACACACCACACATCAGGAGTCTAGATCTCTGCTGGACACCACCCTTCCTATGCAGGGTCTGCCATCTGTGCCCTCCAGTGTGGAGTGCAGCCAAGGTCACCGGTGAGGCCTGAACAGGCCTTGTTAGAGTCACAGTGTAACAGGAGGTGCCTGGGGCTATGGACCCAGAGCCCTGTGGTCTCCCTTGATTGCCTGCAGGCTCCCTTCCCTGGCCCTCAAGACAGGTGGTATAAACCTTGGGCTGCTAGGGCCCCAGCTTGAACCATTTGGGGGTCAGGGAACATAGGGGGTGGCACACTGGTGGCAGTGGTCGCTGAGAAATTCCCAGGATCCTCAACTGGCTTGCAAGAAGAGCGCTAAAGAAAGTATGGCTCCGATCCAACTCATTTCCCATGCTGAGGTTTTTTTGTTGTTGTTTTAATTATTTATTTAATTATTTATTTTGTATTATGGCCGGCTCAGCCTGCCCTGTGGGTGGGGCTGGCACAGCATGTGGTGCTGGGGATCAAACCGCGATCCTTCCAGTTCCTAAGCAGTTGCTGAACCATCTCGCCGGCCCTTGTTTTTTTTTTTTTTTTTAAGACAGAGTCTCCTAGTGTGGCCTAGGCTGGCTTCAAACTTTCTCTCCTCTTGCTTTAGCCTCTCAAGGAGGAGGTGCTGGGATTATAGGCATGAGCCACCACATCCACTTTTTTTTTTTTTAAGAGTGGAATGGATTGTGCAGATGGGTGGGATGCAGGTGGAGCCCTGGACCCTAGTACCAAGCCTTTTCTCTGATCTATTTTCAATTCAGTCTGCTCCTTGGCCCAGACTTATGACCTTTGTAGCGTGCAGCTGCAACATCCATCACCCAGGCGGCTGCTGTGGGAGTGGGAGGCAGTGGTGACTCAAATAAGGTCGCTGTCATGCCTGCGGCCATCTCTCGGGATTTGCTTCCCAGTCTGAGGGCCAGGGCTCCACTAGCCTTAAGAGTACTGAGAGGAAGGGCACAACCATGGGGTTCCATCATGGCACTGTGCCCTCTGTCCCCACCGCTGGAGCTCCAGCACCCCTCCTTTGAGCTCAGCACAGCCTGTCTTCCCGTTCCTCCCGCCCCTCTTCTCTCGGGCCTTTTGCTTAATTTCCTATTAACTGCTGATAAATCCAATTAAACCGCCGCTCTAATTAGGGACAGCTGCCGGCTGGGTAAGGAGAGGGAGGGGCGCCCGAGCGTAGGGTAAGAACAGCCGCGCTCTCTGCTCCTCGACACCCCCACACCAACGTCGCCGCCCAATGAGCCAGTAAACTGGTTTTGTTTCAGCAATTTGCATGGGGGTCTCCAAGATCTTGGGGAGGGGACTTCAGTTTGAGTTCTTCAGATCACTTGATGAATAGGAGCAATCCAAGTCCTCAGCTGTCCCTCATGATAGGTGATCCAGAGGAAAAATGGGGGCAAATGTTCACTTGTGTGACTGGGACGTGTGCGTGTGTCTGTGACTGTGATTAAAGGGGAGCTGCTTGAATCTTCCTGTATGACCCTGCTAATGCTCCCAGGCTTTTGGGACAGTCAAGGGCAAAGGGAACAAGAAACTGAACCAGGTTCTGTGGCGAGTATTCTTGTGTGCTTCCCTACCCCCCTTCACACCTTAGTCTTCTGTAAGGAAGGGGGGGGGGGTGGAGCGCGCCTGTCCCGGGTCCTCGTCTTCCCTTGCCCAGCTGAGCCTCTGCCCTCCCCCTACCCCCCGCCAGCAGCAGATGGTGCCCAGGCTCCTGCTGCCAACCTTGCTAGCCGGTGCCAACCTCAGTCCTGGCAGACAACAGGGAGGCAGGAAGAGCTTCTGGCTGGCCAGGCCGACCCTCCCCCACCCGTCATCAAACTCAAGTCCCTCTGCCTGCCCCACGCCAGCGACCACCCCAGGCTCTCTCAATGGTCTACTCCCAGGTCCCCAAACTCCTCATCTCCTTCTGCTCTCTTCCCTTTACCTTCCCGCTCCAAGCCACCTGCCGCCTTGACCAGGGCCGCCACATTTGCATATTTGCATATGCAAATAACAATATTTGCATACGGAACACCGCAGGAGGCTTCTCCGCCAAAACCGGTTAGCTGTTTGCCCCGTGTCCTCACTCTGTACCTGTCGGGAAGGGCGGGGGCAGGGGCCGCGCAGGAGGGGCTAACCTTCCCCCCAGCTAGCTCTGTTCCCCGAGGGCTTGAGGAAGTGTTGCCATGGAAACGGCACGCACCCCACCCCCTTCCTAGGCCTAGGGTCTCCGGCTTGGTGTCTCTAGTTCTCCCCTTATCCATATCCCTCCCGCCCCTGCCCATTCCTCGATCTCCAACTATCTTGCATCGCCCCCTGGCGGCCCAGCTCGGCACCGAGCCAAGCTCCCAAAACTTAATAGGTCAGCCCACCACAAAACAGCCAAGAGCTAGAGGGATCTACCCTGTTACAAGGTCCTGCTCCCAGGTGCAGGGCCAGTGGAGTGTTGACTCCAGTTGGGTTCATCCTTTTTCTCTGCTAGCATAAATCTCGCCTGACGGATGCAACCGGTCTTTACCCAGTAGTAGTGTGGTGGGGCAGCTGGAAAGCATTTTTCACTCCTGCCCCCAAGAGCTTTCTCCTGGTCCCCAGTGAAAGAACAAACTTCCAATACTTTTGTCAAAACTTTTAATAAATTTGCAACATTCGACAGTTTGTCCCCGAGACACTCTTTGGCGCCTCTTGCTGGATAAACTTTTTTTTCTAGCTCTTGCAGGGTGGGCTCAAAGGGTCTCTGGTGAAGGCTGCTCTGGGCACTAGGTATCTGAGGCCATAGGTCAAGAGAGGAAGGCGGGAACCAGTCCCTTCCCTGAAACTCCGCCTAGCTTTGGCCGGCCTTTCCCAAGCTGCAGTCTAGTTTCTTTCACCTCTTTTCCTCCCCAACCTCCACTGGGCCTGCCCAGAACGGGGGATGGGTGTCTCCTGCCTGCAGGTGCCCCTAGCCTAAATCTCCTCCAGGAAGTCAGTGGGGAACAGCCCCACCTTGCGGCCAGTGTAGACCTTGACGTAGCCGCCAGCTTCATCTCCTTTCTGCACCACGATCTAGGTCAGTGATGGGGAACCTTTTAGAGACCGATCACCCAAATTGCAACCCCACATCCACCTACTTATCTCAAAGCACTGACGCTGCAATTAAACCTGAATACTTAAATTTTACTTTAGAAAAAACTTTCCCGATGTTTGGCTGCTGGGACAATTTGGCTGTCAGGTCCACAGAGAAGACTCTATGAGCCCGCTGCGGCATGCGTGCCATAGGTTCAGTACCCCTGATCTAAGGTTAAGGGATTAGGGAGTAGGAGAGGAACTGGGAAAGTCAGAAGAATAGGGAAAGCTGAGGTTACACAGGCTCGCCTGAGACTCATTAATGGGTTAAAATCCCCAAGCAGTATGGCTGGCTGAAGAGCATTGAGGCCTGGATCTCCATTTGGATTGGGGGCACCAGAACTACCTGGTCCTTCTTGAGAGTGATCTGCCCTATCTCGCGGTTCCCCACGAAGGATCTTGTTACACGATGCACACGTTCTCCAGCCCGGACCCGAATGATGAAGTTTGGTGGGAAAAATCCAATCTTCTCCCCAATCTTCCCCTAGAGAAGTAGGGACAATCAATCTCACTTTCAGGTTCTAGACTCAACCCGTAAATGGCCATTCCTCTTACCCGCCACCACTCCTCATTCGAGTCATCAATGACTGTGATCTTCTCTCCTGGCCTGGGAGAGGAAGGGAGGGGTCTCAGTCACAGGACAGTCCCTGGTTGTATCCTGGTCCAGCCCCACATGCTCCAATCTTGGAGTTTCCTTTTCCCTTTCCAATACGGAGCCCAGCTCTCTCCCTCTTTATTCCCTCCTTCCCACCCTACCCCACCCCACCCCTGCTTTAAAGGCCTCTCACGGGAAATCCAGATCGTCCTTCTCAAGGGCTTTGAAACGATAGAGCGCCACGAAGTAATGAGACTGCTGGAAGCCAGGTTGCTTGTGCTGGGAGTGAAAGTGGGTGATGAGTTTTAGCACTCCTTTTCCCACAAGGAGGGCCTTCTTCCAGAAGTCATAGTACCCCAACTCTTTTTTAGGTCCCTGAACTGAAAGGAGGCTGCTGGGTGTGTGTGACATAAAGGAGAGGGTGGTGGAAAGTAATAAGAACTTGGTTGAGCTGATCACTGGCATCAGATGTGGGTTGGGGAGAGGACTGAGATCTGTGCATGGAGAAAGGAGTCTCACTTTGTCATCAGGGGTCTTCTTCTCAGCCTTCTTGTTCCCTTCCGGGTTTCCTGGGATGGGAAACATGGATACATTGACTCTACTTCTAGACAGAATATCTCATTTTCTTGCCCTTGTGGTGCAGGGTCTCCTTTGTCTCCAAACCTGGGCGGTCCTTTACCACCCCACCCCTTTTGCCCCAGTTGAGTTCCTGACTCTATCTCATCTCTATATATGAAGGTGGGTGACACTCACCATCTTGGGCTTTGCCTTCCTCTGGCTTGGCTGAGTCTGGCTCCTCCTCCATCATGGCTGCTAGAGGCTAGAGGGGCATTAGAGTTAGGGAGATATTGTCTTGGGAACCTATGCTTATTCTAGTTCTCTAGGCAAGCCAGAGAACTATAGAATAACAGGATCTCAGGTTGGAAAGAGCCTTGGGGAAAATTTCTAGTCCTAATGTAGGAAGGTCCTCTGAAATATTCTGGCAGGTTAAGTTACCTACATTATGCTTGAATGTAATAATGACAAGAAGTTTACTACTTTACAAAGTAACCCCATGATTGGGGATTAGCTCACTGGTAGGATTCAAGCATGAAAAAGGCCATATGTTTGATCTCCAGTACCACAAAGAAAAAATAACTCTGGAAGTAATTCCTTATATTAAACCTATGTTGGTCTCCCTAAAATCTCTAATTATTGGTTCTGATTTGCTCTCTGGAACATAAATGTGTAAATATATAAATGTCCTCCTAAATATCTGAGGACAGCTGACATATCCTTTCTGGCTTTTCTTCTCTAATTATTTGCAGTCCCACTGGGTGTGGTGGCACATGTCTGTAATCCCAGCACTTGGGAGGATGAAGCAGGAGGATCTTTGCAAGTTTGAGATCAGCCTGGGCAACAAAGTGAGTTTAAGGTCAGCCTGAACTACATAGCGAGACCCCGTCTCAAAAAAAAAGCAAACAAAATCAAGCAACATCCTCTCCCAGTTTTTTTCAGTCCCTTCGAGTCCCACCCATGATCCAGATTCCAAGTCCTTTTTCCCCACCCCCAGGGCAGTTTGAGCCAGCCATAACATAAATAAAGATTAAAATAAAATAAGGGTCATGGAAAGTTGTCCAGGGTAGGCTCAGCCTCCTGAGTAGCTGAGATTAGAAATGTGTGCCAACACACCTGGTGATTTTTTTAAGCCAAGAACTGGTAAGTACACTTTTCTTCATAAAATTTCAAGGTATTGGTCTTGGCTCTTTCTTTCCTAGTTTGTTAAGATTTTAAAATATTCAATGTAGGGGTTGGTGAGATAGCTCAGTGGACTAAAGCACCTGCTTAAGGAAGTTTAGGCAAGTGCAGGGACCATAGTTTGATTCCTGTGCACCACATGCAGTGCCAGCACTACCCCCAGGGCAAGCTAAGCCGGCCAGCATAGTGGAGGATCACCATGAGTCTGAGCTGTGTAGTGAGACCCTTCAGCAACCAAATATATAAAATAAATAAGTAAATAAATAAATAAATAAATAAATACTAAAATAAAATACTCAGTGTATAAGTTTTCCCTCCTATGGTAGTGGAATGGGGAAAAAAAAACCAAGTTATGTCACTGACAGGTATAGATTCTCTATGAAGAATGTGATCATTATGTGCATCTAAAATGTATCAATAAAATTAATTTTAGTATTTTTTATTTTTTTAACTGTATGTATGTATGTATGTATGTATGTACGTACGTACGTATGTTATGGCGGGCTCAGCCTGTCCTGGGGGTGGGGCTTGCACAGCATGTAGTGCCAGGGATCGAACTGCGGTCCTTGCAGTTGCCTAAGCTTGCCTATGCTGGCGCTTTAGACCACTGAGCCATCTCGCTGGCCTTTATTATTTTTTTTAAACCTAATTTTAAGAGGCTGGGGAGATAGCTCAGGGGCACAAGTGCCTGCCTGGCAAGTGCAAGGTCCTGAGTTAGATTCCCGGTTCTGAAAAAAAAAAAAATCTAATTTTAAACTGGTAAGAACAGATACTACATTTGATCTTAGCCAAAAGGCCAAGAAGCAAAGCTAGTTTTACTTTTTTTTCCTGGTACCTGGAATTGAACTCAGGACTGCGTTTGCCAGGCAAGCACTTATTCTATTGAGCTATCTTCCTGGCCCTTAAAATTCATTTTATTTTTTATTTTTTATTTTTAGACAATTTATTTTATTTATTTTTAAAATTTTATTTATTTATTTATTTATTTATTTATTTATTTATTTATTTATTTATTTTTGTATTATGGCTGTCTCAGCCTGCCCTGGGGTTGGGACTGGCACAGCATGTGGTGCAGGGGATCAAACCGCGGTCCTTCCAGTTCCTAAGTTTTCCTAAGCAGGTGCTTTAGACCACTGAACCATCTTGCCAGCCCATATTTTTTATTTTTTTGTGGGACTGGGGATTGAACTCAGGCCCTTGCGCTTACCAGGCAAGTGCTTAATCTACTAAGCTATTTCCCCAGCCCCGATTCTAATTTTGAAAATAAGTTTCCTTTCCTAGCTTTCCTAGGGTGGTAGCACCTCAATTTGCACTTGAACTCAGCAGAACAAAAAGCAGCACTATTAGAAGAGTGATTCTAAGCCTGTTCCCAATCTTTAAGAAACTTGCCAAGGCTGCCTTCCAACACATGTAATACTCTGCCTAGGAGTTCTGGTAAATATTACAATGGTGTTTTTAAATCCTAAATTGAAACCTGGATCTTTTGCACTTAGCTACATCCCTTTTTCTTTCTTTCTTTCATTTGGTACAGGGTCTTACTACACAGCTTGGACTTGTAGTGATCCTACTGTTTTCAGCCTCCCAGTGCTGGGATTACAGGCATGAGGTTTTGGTGGCCAGCTTATAGCCCGAGACAGGGTCAGCGTGGCATGTAGTGCTGGAGATCGAATCTGGTTCCCAGTCTTGCCAAGCAGGCGCTTAGACTGCTAAGCTATCTCGCTGGCCCTTTCTTTCGTTTTTTGAGACATTTTGCCAAACTTCCCAGGCTGGGTTTGAACTTGTGATCTTCCTGCCTCTGTCTTCCCAGTTGCTGGGATTGTGTGAGCCATTATGCCTATCTCTGAATATACCATTTGTATCTTCATTTGTATTAGAAAAAAGGCCACAGATGAGGACCCTGAACCAAATCCTGTTATAAGGCATTAGAAATCAGACACTCCTAACAGACCAAAATTATTTGGGTACTGCCAGACACTTAATTCTAGTAAATGATTTAACTATGTTAGGTGTTTCATATGGCTGCCCAGAAAGATATCAATTTCTTGTTGAACTGAACCCAAATCTATGGCACTACCAACCAGTAACCCTATTATAAAAGGAAATGACACTGCTCTTGGGCAGTGGCATTGTGCCTCAGTTTCCTTATAAGATGCTTATGTCAGAATAGATGATCTTCATGCACCCTCGCAGGGCTCTAGCACTCATTACTTGGCATGTCAAATTCTCTCCTCCAAATCTAGAATACAACTCTTGCTTCTCTCATCTAGCAATGCCAAGGGCCTGAGGCATAGCCATTTGTGGTAGTAAACTTTATAATTTCAGAAGGGAATTGAGGCAGTTGTTCTTAACCTGAGATCCACAGTAGCTGGAATAGGTGCAAAGAGCCCTCTAAAACTGCACGCAAAAATAAGCCTGTTGGATTATGTGCTATTCTGGGGAGAAGAAGATCCATAGCATCTGTCCATTTTCCAAAGCACAAATAACCCGCCCCACAGAATTCCTGGATAGGGCTCAGTGGTGATGTACAGTGCTCACATTTTTCTTATCTGCCTGTCCCTTCTTCCGTTCCTTGTTTGCCATGATCACCCCAGTACGCAGGGTTTCAAACACAGGGTCATTTCGATTGGCAGTAGCTAGTGGAATGGGAGAAGAAACAAGACATTACTTATATTATAGAGAAAACTGGAGGAAAGAGACCTCAAGAAGGGAGAGGTGGACTGAGTACACACTCAGAAGTGTGTGTATGTGGGTGGGTTGGGGATGAGGAAGGATTAGAGAACAATGTGCTCAATAATGTCTAGGTTATCAGTCTATAAAGGGTTTAAAACATCACTGTGATATTTACTCCTAGGCAGACCACTACATGTGTTGGAAGACAACCTTGGCAAGTTTCTTAGGGGTTAGGGACAGGCTAGGAATCACCAAAATGGTCTCTGAACGGCTGGCTTCTGTTTTGCTGAGGTGCACATACAAAGTGTGGAGCTATCAGGAGACTCTTTTCACTCATGTTCCTCACAAAGTTGTCCTCTCCTTACAAATGCTTGTTTGAACAAATTGTCAGTGAACACACTTTTAAGGGTTGCCAAGTTAGGAACTTGCCCACAACATCCACAGCCTTGGTCTGCCCCTGAGTCTGCCAAGTGTCTGTATCAAGGATGAAGACAGTCTAGAATCCTTGTTCTTGATCAAAAATGGTTTTGCACGTGAAAAGTAGATTTTGAAACTAGTCAATTAAGGTTTCAGTGTTGGCCCTACCTTCTGTTACCTATCTGTAGCCCCAGCTAAATCTTATTTCCTTTAGCTATGCAACAGGAATACTGACTACATCTAAAATGGCTATGAAGGTGCTGGCAAGATAGCTCAGTAAAATAAGTGCTTGCCTGGCAAGTGCAAGGGCCTGAGTTCAATCCCAAGTTTTGCAAAAAACCAAAAAGATAAAAATAAAAAATTGCTTTTGGGGACAGGGAGATAGCTCTGTGGCACAAGTGCCTGCCTGGAAAATGTAAGGTCATGAATTGGAACCCCAGCCCTGCAAAAAAAAAAGGCTATAAGAATATCATACTTAGGGAAAACTATCAAAAATTGAAGGTTTCTGTTTCACAATTTGGCTTCTAACCAGATGTGATATGAGATCTTTGAGGCTTTGCCCATTCCCTCAGATTTCCTAAGGGGAACTTACAGAGATCTTTGACACAAGCATACTGTTGGTTGCTGTACAGTGGGGAGCTATAGGCCCGATGGAAACCAGGTGGCTGTAGGATGGGATAGGCAGAAGGATTAGTGGTATCATGGTAGGGTCCAGCACCCTCTTCACACATGAGTGTTACCCCATTTTGAGTAAGAGGGACTGGGTGAGAAAGAACAGGGAAATGTACAAGATCACCTGAGGGACAGGCAAGGGGGCAGCCGGCAACACATGCCCTCCCATCTATTATCTTGCTCCCACAGGCTACTCACGATCTTGCCGAAGCATCTCTGCATCTCCACATAGGACTGACAGTGTTCATGGATGTTGGTTTTGCAGTTCTTACAGCGGAGCCCAAATTTGTTATTGACTTGGGAGGGGAGAATAACTGGGTAAGGTTCTGACATGCCCTTTGCACCACTGTGGATGCACTAGCTCTGAGCTTCTCTTCTCCAGGACTGACTACTCTCAATAGTGAATAGTAGTTCCATAAGCTGAATCTTGCCCATCTGTCTCTTACAAATATTCCTCTCCTAAACCTATCTATCTCCCCTGCCCCACTGCTTCTGTCATACTCTCCACTTCCCTTTATGACTCACGCACAATCATCCGGGCACAGACATCACAGAACTTTGGCTTCTTGAAGAAATGATCTTTGAATTTGTGGGGCTTGTCATTGACAAGCTTAGGAGGTTCTGGGGGTGGCTCCTCCTCCTCCTCCTCCTCTTCTTCTTCCTCATAGATATAGTAGATGGGCCCACCCCCGGCTCCTACTGCCTCACCATTGGCCTGGGGCTCTGGGGGAAGTTCCATCTCTTTTGTTTCTGGAGAACCCTTCCTGAATAACTGCTTTAGTCGCTGTAGCTGAGGGAGGGAGGAAGGGAAATCAGTGTTAGAAGGACTGTCACCATTCCAAAAGCAGATAGAGTGAAAGCTTAACATATTTTTCTAGTTGGAACAAGCAACGTGCCCCAGGATTAGGGCAGTAGATGCTAAAGGTGCTGGCTAATAAACAGAAAATGAGACACACACAAGTGGGACCAATTCAAACACTTCTCTTAGAATCTTTAGTCTTCTCACCCTGCACCCTGTGGTGAGAGGCCCAGACTCACCCCACTTTGTGGAGTCTCTGCTGGCAAGGAGGGCTTAGGAGATTCCAGAACTTCCTTTTCTGTCATCCTGTAAGGGGTTGGACTCTATTGTAAAATCTAACCCGACTACCATTCTTCCCTCCCTTATTCCTGTCCCTTGCAGTACAGTGGTCTCTGAAGGAAAGACTATGGAAGAAATTGGGTTACAGTGAGATACTTTGCTAGGTAGGGCTATGCACAGTTCTACCACTCCACAGATTCCATGGAGGTCCAAAACAGAGCCCAGGAGACTGAAGGATTTCCCAACCAGTTCCTACCCAACTAGTGGTAACACTGATACCCATGCTGTCACCCCTAGGGGCAGCCCTAACAGTGAACTTCAAGATGCCCAGGTTAGGGATTTTTCTATAAGTACTTACAAGTAATAAAGACATGATGCAAACCTTCTTATGGCCTCTATTCTAGAGGTTTTTACGTATCCTTTAGAGCATGCATGAAGACTTTGCTCCTCTTACTTTCCTGTAAGGCCCAGAGGTCTGTGCCTAGTTCTGTCCCATCCTGCCTCAGGCCTCAGCTATTTTCAGAGTAATATGAGCCCTTCCTTCTCTTACTATTCTGTTCCCTGGATCCCACCCCCACCTCCACCTCCCATCCTAGCTTATCCAGGAGTATAAAAATAATGTTACTTCTAAAACCCAAACTACTCACAGATAAGGAGTGAAATGAAGAAGCTGAAGAGACTATGGATTAAGAAAACTGGGGTACAGTCCTGGAAATGGAAAGAGGACGAAGAAGCAACTTACTTTTGGGATTCCCTAAGTCAGTCCACAGTCTGTGCAAGGAGGGCGTGAGACTGGTTTTCTTCCTTGGGGGCCAAGGCCCCCCCAGTACCCTTCGTACTCACACCAGCTACCCAGACGGTATTTGTAGGCCTCTTAGCCTCTCAGCTTGGTGTCAGAGCTGAAATGACAGGGCTGGAGGAAAGTGGACAGCTGAACAGCACAGCTGACATGGAGAAATTGGACACGGTAAGGTCTAGGGCAGGGCTGGACCCTAACTCCTCCCATACCCTAGAGCTGTTCTTTGATTTTTCATCTATGATGATCACTGGATAGTCAGGAAGAAACAGTTTCTGTTCACGCTACACAGTCATTTGAGGAGAGTTTAGGTAAAGTCAAGATGAATTATAAGCAGATTCACCCATACCCTTTCCCCAAGGTTCAAACACTTCCTCAATTCTATCTTCTTTAGGGCCATTTTAGGGTCTAGACTTACCTTCTCAGCCATTGTATTTTAGTGGTCCTGTGTTTACAGATCTATCCTCAAGCATTGATCTAGCTTCAAGCCTTTAGGCTAAAAAAAGGCTGAAAATTACTAAGAGGGTCATGTGAGTTTTCTGGGCCCTCCTATCAGCCATACTAGATTGCTTTCTTGTCTGTAGGTAGTCAGAAGGGTATGGGCTATCCTGTAAGGAAATGAAGAATTTGTAGTCCTGCTTTGTTCTTTATATACCTCCCACAACCTCATCCTGTTCCTCTAAAACCTTGTCCACAAGATGAAGGGAACTGTAAGAGCTACTAAAAAGATAGGCTAGGCTTCCATCTGAGGAGCCCAAAGATTGAATGTTTAGTTTAGCCACCAGGTAGATGGTCTGGTTAACTAGGGACCAAAGACAGCTTCCTTCAACAAGGAGTTTATATTATCTATATATAATGTCCTGTCCCCCATAAGTACTGCAAACTTCCCCCACCCTCTTTGTGGTACTAGAGATTGAAGCTAAGGACTTTGTAATCTTTTATTTATTTGGTACAGGGTCTCACTATGCAGCTCAGACTTGTAGTGATCCTCATGTCTCAGCCTCCCCAGCTCTGAGATTACAGGCATGCGCCACCATGCCTGGTTTTGGGGGCCCACTCAGCATGAGGCGGCATGGCATGCGATACTGAGGATAGGACCTGGGTCCTTGTACCTGCCAGGTAGGTTCTTAGACTGCTGAGCTATCTCCCCATCCCTGGAGCTAAGGACTTTGTATTGAACTAAATCTCCCTTTTTTATTGAGACAAGTTCTTGTTAAGTTGCTAACTGGCCAGCTGGGCTTGAATCTGCCTCAGCCTCCCAGAGTGCTGAGATTACAGGCATGTGCCACTACAGCCATCCAGAGAGAACTGCAAACCCTTGAAAGCAGATGGTCAACTCTCAAATCTTCTAAACTGTGTTGACTCCCTGATTTCATCTGAGGTCACCTTGTATAAACTGAAAGGCCAAACAGCTCACCAGTACTCTCATCTCACAGGGATACAGCTTTCCCACTCCTTGGGTTGTGATGGGCTGGAGGAGATCCTGGAGGACAGCGGCGCAGAGGTGGTAGTGCAGTGCTGCTTCGTCCTTCTATCTGCGAGAAATAGAGCACTGCACTGGAGGTTGGCGCAGACGAACTTTTGGAGGAGCTTGGCTAGGGACACAGCTACCCAGATCCAAGGATTTCCAGGGTTACAAGCGTTGTCATTTACTGCCACTGCTCATGTCTCTCTCTAAGGAGTGGTGAGGTGGAAGAGAGATGTTAGAAGGGCCTAAGTCTGTAGCTCTGTAATAGCCCTGCTCTGACAGACTGTAGACAAGGGTGCCTTAGGAATTCCCAAAGAGAAGAGAATCTTGGTCTTGCAGGCAGGTGACTTTCGTTCTTTTCTTCACCATATAGGACACAGATTGCTGAGCATGCCTGAATACTATAGCATCTTGGCACTGCAACTTCAACTGATGCAGCTTTTATTGTAAGAAACATTCATTTGTTTCTGTCAAGTGGAAGGAACTCAATCCTCCAGCTTTAGAATTGAAAACCCAAGGTCTCTGTCCCTGAAGGATTTTCAGAAGCTTAGATGGACAGGAATGAGGCCAGAATCTCAACCCAGTTATGGACTTCACTTACCCATCCCCAGTTCAGCCATGAGAGTCCTAAATGAATTAACACGTTGGGAGGAACCTCTGATGTGGTCGCAGAGGTTCTGTGATGTGATGCATGTGCTTAATGGACTGCATTTTTGGGAAAGCCCCAAACCAAGTCCCACAGAGAATCACTCATCTATCATATGGTGCACAAGGGAGAGGACAGGACAGAAGGGGTCCTGTCAGGAAAACATACGCAGACATTTTAGGGACAGCCATCCCAACCCACGACAAATCCCTCCAACAACTGTGGGGCTGTATCTACTTAGGGCTTCCAAACCCCACCCACATCAGGGCCGCAATAGAGAAACAGTGACTGATGTCCAGTGACAGTTTTTTTTTATATTTAAAAACAAAACCAACCTCCCACAAAGCCCCCAAACAAACAAACAAACAAACAAAAAAAAACCCAGATTAAATAAAATTTACAGTGAATATACCCAGCAAACATCTGTATGTGCAATTAAATACTGTGTCTGTTACTGTGGCACGAACCTCAAACAAACAATATATAAGTGTTCTGGGAGTGGGGGGAACTCCAAGTTTTAACTGTGGCGTTTGAGGAGACAAGATGGGGGAAGTGAGAAAATGGGAAAATCATTTTTTTTTCTTAATTCGGTCCATATAAATATATTCATAAAGACTAAAAAAAGGAAAGGGAGCTTAGGGTGGTAAATAGGAGAACAGGGGAGTGAGACATTCCCAATTCTACCTGACCAAAAATTATAAAAGAAATTACTTTCATAGAGGAAGAAAAGATAAAAAACAATATAAGAAGATGGAGAGGAGAGGGAAGCAGAGAGGGAAACCAGGGAGGAATTGGGCACCCACGGCAGGGGAGTATGGAAGGGGTCCAGTGCCAATTACAGCCTGCTTCTTCATCCTTAAGACCTGAGGCTTTAGTCTGGTGTCCATCTCCTTACTTCCCACCTCTGCCCCACCTCAGCCCTCTCCACCCACCACCAGTCCCTTCCCCTCTTCTGTTTATTGGGAGCTGGCTCGCTCCAGGATTCTCAGGTCATAGTTCTTTTTGGCCACTCGAAGTTTGAAGCGACTCACGGAGTTGTTGAGGCGAAGGGAGGCATTTTGGGCAGCCAGGGGGCTGGGGAACACAGCCACAATGGTGTACAAGGCAGCGAGGTCCGAGTGGCAGCCATTCTCGGCAGTCCCACTGTTGTCCCCACCACCCCCGCCTGGCAGCCCCTGAGCATCTTTGAGCCACTGGATCTTGGCACCGGACATGGCGAGCTGAGTGAAGAGTTTGTCCGCCTCAGTACGGGTGATGCCCTCAGGGAGATCTGTCACCTCCAGCACCCGCCCCAGGACTGGAAGGGGAGGAGAGAGGATATGATTGTGAGAGGTAGGGTAAGCAATGGATAGCAGCCTAACAGAGAGGTGTCCAGCTGCCCAAGTATGTATAGAATGTCCTCAAAAGCTCCACTCTTCCCACTTAGCCCTTTCCTCTTTTCCTCCAATCAAACAGATTCCTTACCATTCAGACTCCAGTGAGGACAACTAGAAGGGGAAAAATGTGGAAGCTTTCTCTTTTTCCATCCCAGAGATGTAGGCAAACCGAGACTGGGAATCATGCCTCAGGTTTATGAGCTGGGTGGGGGAGTACACCTTAGTCCTCTCACAAGGGGTCATGGTGATGAAGGAAATGTGGTCTTTAATAAAGTCAGTGGAGCAATCTGAAGTATGTTCTATTGTTCTCTTCATAGAGCAGAGGCTGGATCAAACAGATTCTTCTAGTCTGTTTCTATTCCTTGTTCATCAAACTAATGCAAACAGAAGAATTCCAAGAGACCTTGTATGCCTAGCATGGAAGGCCTCAGGAGGACAGTTATTGCCTCAATTTTCTATCATCTCCTATAGTAGGTCTCTTACAGATGTCTTAAATTAGGGTCAGGAGCGCTCCCAGAAGACTGCTGGTCAATGAGAGTCTTAACAACTCCTGTTATGCTACTTCTGATTACTACTGTGATTTGCCTTAGGACCTGGAATGGTTTGGTAAAGGGAACTAAGACACTTCACCTTCTTGTTTCTATTTATTCTTGAGCACAAAAGGCTTCACTATCATTCCTTTTTCTAAAGTAGCTTTCCCACCTAACCTGGGTTGGAAACAGGGTGGGGGACTGAGCACCCTCCCTTGGGGACTTGGAATCCTGCCACTCACCAACATCTGCTGTCCCCAGGTCAGTGGAGGCAGACTTGAGTGCTTGTCTCTTGCCCCGGTTTCCATGCTTCAATACACTTTGTCCCTTGAACATTTGAAAGGCAACTTTCACTTCAAGAAAACAACACTGACTTGGATTGTGTCCCAGTGTCTGCCTTAGAGACTGAGTAGCACCCAACCCTGAGGACTCCACCCCATCAGGTAGTCAGATCAGCCAGTTAGTCACCAATGAGAAATAAATAGCCCTTCTGTCTTGGCACTGAGGAGGATGGGAGTAATGAATGTGGGGGTGCAGGAAACACTCCCCTTGGCTTGCTATCTTGTGTTGTCCACTCAGGTGACATAAGCAGGTGGCTTAGACAAAGAGGCCCAGATTGAGGGCTTCACGGTTCTAAAGCTGATAGTGGACACTCCTACCTGGTGCACCGTGTATGTCGACTGGCCATGGAGCAAGGGAGGGCAGATGGATAGGTTGTACTGCAATGGCTGGCCCAAGAGGGAGTAGCGCCCATCACCTAGGGAATAAGAGCAGATGGTTTTCTGGGAGCTAGAACTTCATGGTATGATTGTCAGAAGATTTCAGTTATTATCAAGCTTTGATAGCATACTTTGCTATGATAGGCATGACCATGTGACTGACATGAGAGTTGTTTCGCTTCCTTCTATTTGTCACTATATCTTAGCGATAGGGTTATTAAATTTCCTCACTACTGAAAATGGGTTTTACCCATTCTGGACAAAAGGCTCTATGGAAATGACCAGAAAAGAAACCTATAGACCCTTATGAATATATTCTGTCTTTTATATAATCTCTCTACTGCCAAACCCAGGGTTTAAGTGATTCACTTGAGAGGCAACAGTGTAGTACACAAGAGCACAGACTTGGACACAGACTGCCTACGTTAAAATATAGGCTGTGTTGCTGTAAATGTGATGTTGGCATGTCCTCTCTTTGGTGTTTCTGGAAGATTAATGAATAAAAGATATGAAAAACAGTGATACCTGGGATATAATAGCACCAGAGTACCTATTACTGATAAACTGTTACAAAATTAGAACACTTAGTTTTTCTTTTTTTAATATATTTAGTACAGGGTCTACATGGTCTCATGACACAGATCAGACTTGTAGTGATCCTTCAGGTTTTTCAGCCTCCCAAGTGCTGGGATTACAGGCACACGCGACCATGTCCACTCAGTGTCATTCGCTGTGTCAGTGACTTAAGCAGGTGCTTCAATCTGCTGAGCTATTTGGCTGGCCCCACTTTAAAGTTTTTTTTGTGTGGAACCGGGGATTGAACTCAGGACCTTGTACTTGCCAGGCAGGCACTTGTGCCCCTGAGCTATTTCTCCAGCCCTTTCTACCTTAAAGTTTTTAAACCATACTGTAATCTTATTTTTATATTGCTTGTGATATCTAAGGAAGAAAACAGATAAGACTTCCCATCTTATGCATAATTAATCCCACTTTACAGAACAGAAAACTAAGAGGTAATCCCAAGTTTAAGCAACTTGCTTAACATCATAAAGCTAGGCCATGGTGGAAATGCAACTGGTATGTATACAAGCCTTTTAACCAAGCTCAGTGCTCCCTCCTTCAAAATTATACTGTTCTGACATAGCTGCACATGCCCAGCACTAAGCTCAGTATCGATGCCAGTCTAAACTCTAGTTAATTATACAGTTCATGAAGCATCTTCTCCCCGGGTTATTTTGGGTTTTTTCTTACAGGGTCTCACTACATAGTCCAGACTGGTCTTGAACTCAATTCTGAAGCCAAGGCTGGCCTTGAACTCGGTGCTCCTCCTGCCTCAACACTGTGAGTGCTGGGATTACAGACATGCACAAACCTTCCTGGCTTCCTTAGTTTTGTTTTGTTTTTATATATAGGTAAATGATAAGCATATACTTGCAAGGCTGAGGCAAGACAACTGTTGTGAGTTTGAGATCAGCCTGGACTACAAAGTGAGCTCAAGGCCAGCCTGAATTGCATAGGGAGACCCTGTCTCAGAAAAAGCCAAAAAATGCCAATAAAATATAATAGAAAAGCAAGTGTATACAGGAAGGCTGGAGTAAGGGGATTTTTTCCCCCCTCCCTAGTACTAGGGGTTCAATCCAGGGCCCTCACACTCAGCTACATCCTTAGTCCCTACCCCCCTTTAATTTTGCAACAGGGTCTAAGTTGTTCAGGTTGGACTAAAATGTGTGATCCTCCTGTCTCAGCCTCCTGAGTAGCTGAGATTTTAGGTGTGTACTTTGAGATCCAGCTAGGCTACATAAGGGCAGCACTAGAGAGGTTACAGGTATCTTTGGATATTAAAGGAAGAGCCAGCTTCCAGAACTACATCAACAACACTGCTACTCTTTTTTTTTTTTTTTTCCAGGACCAGGGTTCAAACTCATGACGTTGTACTTGCCAGGCAGGCACTTGTGCCTTGGAGCTATCTCCCCAGCCCCTCTACCTCTTGATGACCTCTGAACTTCAAACTAGAAATAAAATGTGAAGGGTGAATTCCAGAGCATTAGATGCTAACTTAACCCCATACCCTGTGCTGGACCTCCAGGCCGGGGGAACTGTGTGAGGACAGGCAGGGGACTGAGTCCTGTGCAGACACTGCTGAGGCTGGTGACAGGAGAGGGTGCTGGAGACTGGGTAGGAGACGTGACAGGGCTGCCACTCATTTGTGTGCTGGCCTATAGAAGAGAGAAACACATCAAATAAACACTAAACATTACTCTTCATATTTACATGGCTTTGCTTCATTCTCCTTTCTCAGGAACTAAGTAAATTCTGCCAAAGTCAGTCTGTTCCTTCAAATTGCCTTAGTTCTTAACTAAGTTTGTATGTATGTATACACACAAGCATGTATGTATATGTGCATGTAACTTGCAGTATTAGGATTGAAGCAGAGCCCTGCATATGTCAGACAACTGCTCTACACTTAGCTACATCTTCAGCCCCTCCATTTTAAACATTTTCTAAACATTTCTAGGTTGCATTGCTTCTGTCATCTTACTTTTCAGGTTCTTTAAAAAAAAGATGCTCTCTTCTGATTCTTCTGCAAAATACTCAAGGAAAGACAAGTAAAAGAGGGTAATCAATCAGTGATAAAGAAAGTTCTTTGAGAAGAGTATGGTCCTTCCCTTGCCAAGACAAGACTGGGTTAGAGGACTAACCTGGGGGTTACTGTCAGGACTGTACAGGTCTCCAGACTTCTGACCCCGCTGGTCCATGCTATAATATTTACAATGATTCCACTGTATCATGGATGGGTTCTGAGGAGGCTGGGGTCCATTGGGGACATTTAGCTGCATGACCACCACACCTGGTCCAGATGGTGACACTCCTGAGTAGTAGGAATAAAGTAGTTGACTGAGAATTCAAATTGTATTTTGGCCTTCCAGTTAGCCCTGAGTAGGAAAAAGCAAATCCATCCACTTGCTTAGGGTCATACAAACTATGTTCTGACACATAGGCTGATATGGTTGCTGATTTGGCTTCTGATCTCGTGACACGTAATCAGTGGAAGCTTCAGTTGAATAGAGGTGAGTCCAGATGCCAATGCTCTGCTGGCCTTTACTTAGTGACAGGCAATTTCACATGCTTGGCAGAAAAATACTCTATTTCGTAAAAGCTGGGCAGTGCCAAATATCAAGGTCAGGTTGCTCAAGTACAGGTGGTGATTTGGGGCATCAGCTAGGTCTACAGACATGTGCAAGATTTTCTGATAAGGGGTACAGATGGGTTAGTGAGCTCTGACCATATGGAGAAGATGTATACATGTAGTTGTATGAAGCCAGACTTAGGAAGTACTTCCTGGTTAGGGTGAGCTGGGAAACATTTCAAACAGAAGATGTCATATATGGCGAATGACAAATGATCTGAGATGCTAAAACATAAGGCCTGTGCAAAGATAAGCAGTAGGAGATAAGTTTTTTAAAAATTCAATCAAACATTTATTATGTGCCAATCTTTATGCTGGGTACCCAGTGTACAACAAACAAGCCCTGTCCCTGCCCTCATAGGATGGATAGTTTATTAAGAAGTTAGACACTACGCAAATAGTTGATATCAAGGTAGCGCATGCCTGTAATCCCAGCACTGAGGAGGCTGAAGCACGAGGATCACACCAAGTTTGAGACTAGTCTGGGCTACATACTAAGTTCAAGGTCGACCTGAACTACATAGTGAGACCTTGTCTCAAAAAAAAAAAAAAAACAAAAAACAAAACAAAACAAAAAAACCAACCAAAAATAGCTGATGCCAGACTGTGAAATGCATTCTCATAAGCTATTTGGATTTTTATCCTGGATGACTGGCTGTGATAGAACTGGTGCTATGGAGAGAGAACCCACATGAGCAAATGCAGGTTGGTGAAGGTGGGGAGACTAGTACTGGGGAGACCATTCAGGAAGCTCTTGAAACAGATGAGAAGTTTTGGCATTGGCTTTTTTTTTTTTTTTTTGCGGGACCGAGGTTTGAACTCATGACCTTGCACTTGCCAGGCAGGCACTTGTGCCACAGAGCTATCTCCCTAGCCCCGAGATGAGAAGATTTGGAATGAGGACGAGGCGAGATCTAGGTCCTCTGAAGGTTACAACAACAGGTGATCACAGAACACGACCCTAAGGTTTAGACATTGGTAACCATAGATAGCCTCACCCACTCACAGGATAGAGAAAGGCACAGTGAGGCGAATATCAATTTTAAATTTTCTTCACAATCAAAGGCAAAGTAGGGGCGGGGGAGATAGCTCTGTGGCACAAGTGCCTGCCTGGCAAGTGCAAGGTCGTGAGTTCAAACCCCGGCCCTGCAAAAAGAAAAAAAAAAAAAAAGTAAAGTAAGAAATCAGGCAGAAGCTGTCTGATGGACAGTCCCTGCTGGGAAGGACAGTCAGGAATTCTGCTTCTTCATATGCGTCTGTCCAGCTTGAGTGTTTACTGTTGCACTCTCTGCCTATATCCCTTGGTGCTCTAGGGCTGCCACTGCTGCCACCACTCACTGCTTCCTATGATGAGAAACGTGTAGCCCTGGGTGCCAGTCATGCTGGGAGGCGAGTGTGATTGCTTTTCTCAGGTAGTACCAGTCAACAGAAAGGGAAAGAAGTGGCAGGAAGTCTGAGAGTTCAGGAGACACAGCATCTGTCATATCCTATTCCCAAGGCAATTTGTGCCCCCCTTATCCTCTAGAGATCATCCAATCAGAGAGCATAAATACCCAGCAATGCTCTGAAAGACAGGGTATTCATCAGGATGGCTTGCAGGAAAAATAGCACAGAGTATCATGAATTTAACAACTCTCCCCTTCCTATGGTTGCTCTAGGCATTTTTATTTCCCTATCCTAAAATCCCCCAGCAACTCCAACATTCTCTGCCACTGAAATTGCAACTGGCCTTATTCAAACTCTTTGCTACCTGAGGGGCCATCACAAAAGTAATTAAATCTAAAGCAGGTGCTTTAGTCCCCTGAGCTATCTCACTAGCCCAGCACAAATTTTTGGGGCATGGGAAATAGCTCAGTAGAATAAGCGCTTGCTTCACCAAAGCAAGAGCCTGAGTTCAATTTCCGGCCCCACCAAAAAAAAAAAAAAAAATCCAATCTATAGCTTTTTAATAAGGCAGCTCATAATCTGAGCCTAATGCTCTTGGCCAGGAAATGCTCAGGCTATATAAGTGTGCAGGGTGTGAGCAAAAGTAAGACAAGAGGAATTTCTATACCAAGATGTAGCCAAAAGGAACTACTGTGGGCTCAAAGAGGAGGAGGTTTCTATTACTTTCTCTAATTCCAACAAAAACAAAGTGAGGGCTTTTGGCTGCAGCCTCTCTTGAGTTCTTCCCCATACTAGTCCTCCCCCACTGGCCTGGAGCACTGTTCCTTCATTCAGCCGAGGACACAGAGCACTACTCTGTTGATGAGGTGATTTTTATGCTTCTCTTCCTCAAGCCAAAAGCAGGTAGCATCCCTTAGCGGCTGAACTGTTGCTACTTCTTAATGTATGTGGCAATTTAAAAAAACAAAAAACAAACACTGCCCAGTGACAGCACTTCTGTATAATCAGGCTCTGGGAAGGAGCCTGGGTTGAGAGTAGGTGGAAGGAGGAGAATGGGGATGAATAAGGAAATCAATTTCAGCTTGAAAGCTCTAAAAGGAGAGCGGACATGTGAATGTCTTTTTAAGTGGCATCATTAAACTTGGGCAGAAAGGTCGATTAGGCAGAGCAAACCACATAAATACAAACAGATGACATTTATGTCTGGCAGCACTGTTTCTCGATTACATTCAGGTGTTTTGTTTTTATTTTTAAAATCACTGAGGTAGAAGACTGACAAAGCTTATTCCTTAACCCAAGGAACCAAATGCATGGAAAAGAATATCCAGAAAAATAAAAACTAAAGTGTAACAGTTTCTAAATTGTATGATAGAAATCAGTATCTTGACCTTTTCCCCTTTTTTATGGGGAAGAAGGATAGCTTCAGAAAATAGCCTCAGGGGCTGGAGAGATGGTTCAGTGGTCTAAAGCACCTGCTTAGGCAAGCTTAGGCAGCTGCAGAGACCCCGGTGCGATCCCCAGCATCACATGCTGCATAGCCCCACCCCCAGGGCAGGCTGAGCCGGCCATTTTATATATATATATATATACATATGAATAGCTTCAGCTTCAAAACTCTTCAATTAAAAATTATGTGATAGGCTTTATCTGCATGCATCTCACTGTGCTGCTGTGTCACTGTTTGTGTACATTTGTGCTGCCGTTTCATGTTTGTATACATCTTTCGTAGGCAAGCATCCCTAAGGAAACCTCAAAGTAACTAAAAATCATCATTTTACTGGAAGAAAAATGTTTCCTGGAGTTATAGTTATATCTAATATTACAGTGGAGGATTTAAGTTTCAGGCTTGGGGGTAAACTGGGCAACTAAAAAAATGTATTAATAAACCAGAACAGTTGTTCCAGGAATAGACAATCCTAATCCCTGCCTTTATTTTTGGAAACGTGACCACGTTGCCATATGAGAAGAGGGTGGTTGACTGTTCTTTGAAGGTGACAGAGTGGCCCCTGTGGACAATGTCTGTTATCTTTCTAGTAAAGACTGACTGGAAAATAAGGCCAAAAAAGCATTTCTCTTAGATTTCCATGAGTATAAATTTTAAAAATCAACGATATGGGGAATATGGTCTCTTAGATGATGTGAGTAGAACAGAGAGATCTCACCATCTAGGAGAAATACAGAGGGTCAGTCAGAATTTTAGGACTATGATGGCTTGGAAGAAAGGATATAACTGGAAAAATTTCATAGCAGGAAGAGAATTAGATAAAAGATTTATTTCTTTTGATTTGGGAAGCCTAAATTCTCTCCTACATCAGCCCAGAACTGTAGTGTTGCCAGCTTCCAAGAGAACTTTGTTGGAATAGGAAGGTTTCTCTCTCTTTTTTTTTTTTTGGTAGTACCAGGGATTGAACTCAGGACCTTATACTTGCCAGTCAGGCACTTATTCCACTAAGCTATCTCCCCGGCCCCTCAACCTCTGTTTTAGTTAGGATGAGGTTAGGTATGTAATGAAAAATATTTTCCCTTGGTTTATTTTTTATTCTAGGACCTTGCTATTTGAATATGAACAGATAATAAAGAGACAATAGATAAAATTATATACCACAAAGGATACAACTAAGAATGTACAGACCAGCCTGTATGCATATACACATTCCTATCTTAACAAAAAAATTAGGCAATTGAAGTTTTTTTTTTTGGGACCGGGGTTTGAACTCACAACCTTACACTTGCCAGGCACGCACTTGTGCCACGGAGGTATCTCCCCAGCCCCTTATTGAGGTTCTTGGAGCTGGATTTTACAATTTCTGTACTCTGCTAGGAATTTCAAGGCAAACTGCTCCTGGCAGACACTAGGAGAAACAGCTAGAGACACCATTCACATAATAAAGGATGGGGATATTGAATTTTAAACTTCAGCCTCTATGGAATTTATGTTTAGCTAGATGATGCCAGAAGTCATTGCTCCTTTTCTTTTTGCAGGAGAAGAACAGGACAAGGTCTCATTATATAGCGCAGGTTGGCCTTAACTCACTTGTAGCCCATGCTGGCTTTCAAAATGCTTACATTCTCCTGTCTCAGCCTATTGAATACTGAAATTACAGCTGTGTGCCACCATGCCCAGCTAAGTCATTGCTTCTTTTGTTTTTTTTTTTTTAAATTTTATTTATTTATTTATTTGTTTGCTTGTTGTGTTAGTTTGTTTCTTTTTATTTATTCATTTTGTGGCTGGCTCAGCCTGCCCTGGTGGTGGCGCTGGCGCAGCATGTGGTGCCGGGGATCGAACTGCAGTCCCCGCAGTTGCCTGAGCCCTCCCCTAAGCAGGCGCTTTAGACCACTGAACCATCTCGCCGGCCCCATCATTGCTTCTTAAAAGTAGGAAATAATCAAGTTCTATGCGAAAATATTAGCTCTAGAACTGCCCATATAGCATCTAACACAGTAAGAGTATAAACAAATCTTATATCCCATTTCTGTATCAGCAAAGCTTGCAAAACACCTCCCTCTCACCAGAAGAGGGCATTCTGGCAGCCACACAACACAGTGGACCAGGAATGGTTGGAGGCTCAATGAAGACTTCTTCTCCAGAAGCCCTGAATGAAGTTTCTTTAACTGCATATACTGCTGTGTCACGGTGGGCTGAAAGTGAAACAAAGGCAACTGTGCTAGTTATTCTGGGGCATTCTTGGCAAACCAACTACAGAGGCCACATGGCACGAACATATCCACCTGGGGTAGTTGGCCCCTAGGAAGAGGTCTGTCAATCTCTCACTGGAGAGAAAGGATAGAGCTCAAAAAGCCTGCTGAAAATGTGTTACTAAAGATTCAGCAGAAGATATGTCAAATCAAAAGACCTATGTATGAATTCTAGCATTATGGCTTTAGGTAAGTCATTTAATAGTTTCTCTAAGTCTTTAATATCTTCCTCATAAAATGCGACAAAAATTAAGCCACAATGTATGTGAGTATGCACTAAAAACTACTAAGCAGATCTTTTTTTGCGGGGAGGGAGTGGAGGGAGTACCAGGAATCAAACTCAGGACCTTGCGCTTGCCAGGCAAGTGCTATGCCACTGAGCTACATCCCTGGCTCTAAAGAGATCTTAAAATGTGACTAAAAAGCATTTGAAAAAACTTTCTTCACACTCCCAAAAGAAAAGAAAATCTGTCTGACAGAGAGGAAGAAAATCTGTCTGACAGAGAGGTATGGGATACAGAGGTTAAGTATCTCATGACTCAAAGGCATGTTAATTGTAAAGTTGGATTCAGAAAAAAAAAAACACAAAGGAAAAAAGACAAGAATAAGGAACCCAAAGATGTGGGTTCTCAAGGATGGGGCAACCAGTCTTTGCTCTTCGGAGGTCTCATCAGGGCCAGCCAGATAATCGCTCAATGGATTAAAGCGCCTGCTCAGGCAGACGCAGGGGCTAGGGGTTCCATCCCCAGCCTGCCATGCAGGCTCAGCCCTCAGGGCGTGGAGATGGTGCTTGACACTGGGCATGGTGGCGCACGACTGTAATCCCAGCACTTGGGAGGCTGAGAACAGGAGAATCACTACCAGTCCGATCTACCCTGTAGACCCTGTACTAAATACATTAAAACAAACAAATAAACAAACAAACTAGAGGGGCTGGGGAGATAGCTCCACATCACAAGTGCCTGCCTGACAAGTGCAAGGTTGTGAGTTTGAACCCCAGTCACACACACAAAAAAACAAACAAACTAGAACAGAGGTCATGTCAGCACTAAGTTAACTTTGGTGTTTCTCTGTGACACTGTCACAGCTAATTCCTGAACTGGACCTGCCCTTACCAGCCCTGGGAACAAAACCCATTCAGTCTTCTTTGACCTTGCCAGTGACAAGTTCTCCCCAAATTCTGCTTACCTGAGTACTGCTGTGGCATCTGTGGTGGACTGCAAGGAGAGGGAGACTGAGGCATCTGGTACTGCTCAGAACCAGGAGGCTGCAGAAACCCCACAGATGGGCTGGAGAGATGAGAAGAAAAGAGTGGTAAAGCAACAGAGGAAAGAACACAGCTCCGGGCAAACAGCTGGTACTGCCTGGGTCTCCCTTGTGGGAAGCAAAATCAGCTCCAAGTCATTCCCAGACCAATTTGCCAAGCAATTTCTAAAATCACTCATCAGTTCAAAGTTAATTATATATATTCGTACTTGATCATCTTTCAATTAGGAAATTGTGATTGGTGCTACAGATGGAATGTTACTGACACATGCTCTTCCCAACAGCGTGGACATGCACAGAGACACACAGATTCTAGAAATACAACAGAAACACAGACAAAGACAGTGCCAGAGGAAGACACACTGTGCTAAGAAAAAATGAGTAAAACTAAATAAATGTGTGATTTAGGATCTATACACAGTGGCCAACAATGAGAATTACCTAAAGACGATTAGGAAAAATTTCCCATAAAACTCAAAACTTGAGACATGCACATACAAAGAAATAAACAAATACACATTAAGACACATACAGAAACACACAGTTAGATCCAGATTTAAGTTCTAATTCCACCTCTATTTCCAACCGGCTGTGTTACTTTGGATAATATCCCTGGCTGGAATTTCTTCATTGAAAAATTATGGGGGCTGGAGAGATAGTTCAGTGGCATAAGCACCTTTCTGGCAAGAGCAAAGTCCTGAGTTTGATCCATGGTATCAAAAGTAAATAAATAAAAGTTATGGCAAACTGATAGCTAAGCATAATGATACATGCCTGTATTCTCAGGTACTTGGATACCTAAGGAAGAAGGATCAAAAGTATGAAGCCAGCCTGAGCAACTCGGCAAGACTCTTGTCTCAAAAAAAGAGAAGGGTTGAGGCAGTACATTGGTAAAACTCTTGCCTAGAATGCAAAAGGTTGTGGATTCAATCCCTGGTACCACATAAAAAAGATGAAAACAAAAACACTGGGCAGGGGATATGGCTCAGTGACACAGCACCTGCCCGGAAAGCAAAAGATTCTGAGTTCAATTCCCAGTAACAAAAACAACAACAAAAATCATCTAGGAATGGCAGCACATCCTCTGGCCCCAGCACTTTAGGGGACTGGGGCAGGAGGATCACATGTTCTACCCCAGCCTGGGGTGGCTTTGTAAGGCCACATCTCAAGATGGTAAGTGAAAAGAAACTGGAAATGTAGCTCAGTGTGAAGGCTCTGGGTTCAGTAATCAGTACTTCAAAACAAAAGGAAACCAGACACAGCAGCCCGTATCTGCACTCCAGCTACTAGAGACTGAGGTGGAAGAATCACTTGATCCCAGAAGGATGAGCACAGTGAGACCCTATCTGTAACTAATTAACTGGAGAGAGAAAATAAAACAGAGGCAAACTGGATTATTTTACTTGTATATTTTATTTTCTTTTTTTTTTTTTTTGTGGGACTGGGGTTTGAACTCATAACCTTGCACTTGCCAAGAAGGCACTTGTGCCACGGATCTATCTCCCCAGCTCCTATTTTATTTGCATATTTTAGATATACTTAATGATAACATTCATCATAAGGAATTTAGTAAAAATTGTTTTTGATATTCATGAAAGACCAGTTTCTTTTTTTAAATTTGGTACAGGGTCTTACTATGAAGCTCAGACTTAGTGATCTTCCTGTCTTAGCCTCCCTAGCACTTGGATTACAGGTACACACTGCCCTGCGGTTTTGGGCTGGCACAGCACACCTGGGGTTCCAGGGCTGCCACAGCATGTGGTACTGGGGATTCCCTAGCTCCTAGACTAGATTATTTTTAAGTTTTCCTTCTACTACAATTCTATGAGCTATGACTTAGATATATATATCCCATTAAAGTTGCATCCATAGATTAAAAAAATACATAAAATGTTACTCTTAAAAAAAAATAAAATAAAATAAAATGTACAATGTGGTAGTTCATGCCTATGATCCCAGCACTTGGGAGACTGAGGCAGGAGGTTCATAGCATGTTTAAGGCCTGCCCTTAATATAAGTGAGTTTATTTTATTTTATTTATTTTTTAAAGTTTTAATTTTTTTAAAATTTTATTTAAACCTCATTTATTTACTTACTTGTGTTCTGGCTGGCTCAGCCTGCCCTGGGGGTGGGGCTGGCACAGCATGTAGTGCCAGGGATCGAACCGCAAACCCTGTGGCTGCCTAAGCAGGTGCTTTTGACCACTGAGCCATCTCACCGGCCCCTATAAGTGAGTTTAAGGTCAGCCTGAACTACATACTGAGACCTTGTGCTCACTTTGGCAGCATACCTATAATACTAAGATTCTGTCTCAAACAAATGTTACCTCCCAAAAGTGTGACCCCTAAACTATCTCTGTCTCAGTTCTGAGTTGTATTGATTAGAAAAACAAAAGTGTGGAGGTGGCCATCAAGCATGTGGAGGAGGACTGGATCTCTGACTGGGGTGAGCAGGTAAGCGCCCTTGTGCACAACACCTGGGATGGGGGGAGGGTGAGTGGCTGGCCTTAGGGATGTGGGTCCCCACAGCCCAGTGGCTCCTGGGTGCCCATGGAGAGTTCTGCTGAGGAGGGTCAGCTCATGCTGCTCTGTCATCAGGCACCTGGACTGGTTCAAGAGGTCTGACAGTTTTGTGCTCATCCTAGAGGGGCCCAAGCTGGTGTAAATCCTCTTTGACTTTATCACAGAAAGGGGAGGGGGGCCCTCCAGGAGAAGCTGGCCTGCAGCTTCTTCAGGCAGGTTCTAGAGGCCATGCACCACTGCCACGACTGCAGGGTACTGCACCAGGAACATCATCAACCCCAGCCTCTGCGAGCTAAGCTCATCAGCTTCAGAAGGGGGTGCTGTTCTAGCACACTGTCCACACTGACTTCGATGCAACGTGGGTACATAGCCCTCCCAAGCTGATCCACCTGATCGGCCCTCTGGAGGAAACAGAACCACCTGTGGATACAAGATGCACTCCTGCCCTAGGAGATCAGAGATCTACCCACACATCCTGTGGCTGGAGACCAGCAAAGAGCAAACTTCCAGCTGCTAGGTCCTCCCTTCCCCTCCAGACCTGCCAGGGAGGAAAAGCCCCAGTGTCTGGCTCCCTCTTCCCAGTGACACTTGGCTATGTGGCCCAGCAGGACAGTGCTTGACAATGAACAATTCATTCCAGACCCAAGGACTCTGGGTCCCTTTCTGGTGGGGACAGGGGCACTGTTATGATGCTTGTGCTGAATGTGAGGCAGGCTGGGTGAGAGACAGGCTGGGATGGGGTAGGACTAGCATCATTTGAAGTCTCTGTCACTTCTTTTTTTTTTT
>PVKN010001740.1:0-48457 GCA_004027915.1 Capromys pilorides | reverse complement strand
TCTTCTTCTTCTTCTTCTTCTTCTTCTTCTTCTTCTTCTTCTTCTTCTTCTTCTTCTTCTTCTTCTTCTTCTTCTTTTTGAGGTAGGATTTTCCTTTGTAGTTCAGGCTGTTCTCAAACTCACTGTGTAGCCCAAGCTGGCCTCAAACTTGTGGTGAGCCTCCTGCTTCAGCCTCCCAAGTGCTGGGATTACAGGTGCACACTGCCATGCCCACCTCCACAATTGTTTTACACATGAAAAGCCTGAGTCCCAGAATGAGGCCCCCAGATTTGCTGCACCTAGAACTTTGTTTTCAAGATGGACCTCGCTCCAAACCAATAGAATCCCTGAGCAATCCTACTTTTACTTGGTCTTCTGTTATTTATATAAAAAATAAAGCCTAGCTCATAAGTTTGGAGCCTAAAAATACCATTCTATGAAGTGAAGATCCCATCGAGGTGTGCTTCTCTGTTGCATGCGTGCACACACATGCACTCCGATCGTGCTGATGGAAACGGGCATCATTTTGTGCACCTCAGTGGGTGAGTGCCTGGTGATTTCACGTCGTACTTCTCCTCACTAGTGAACCATCAGTTCCTGTAATGAGGGGAAAGGGACACATGTATGCTGCTGACCAGGCCCCTCTGCCCCTGCACAGCATCCTCTCCTGAGGATGCATCTCTCCCTCCTCAGCAGGGTCAGCCTCAAGCAAGCCCCTTGCCTGCCTTGAAGAGGCTGTGTGACCAGGACCTTTCTCCAGTCCCCTTAGGAGCAGTGGGTCCAGGTGGGCCAGGAGAGAAGGGCAAGGCGCCCCTTCCCTGGGCAGGGGGTGCTGACCTCAGAGCATCTTGACCTGACTTGGAGCCCAAGCGCACTGAGAGGAGGGTCACCAGCACTGGCTCCCACGCCACTGGATGAGGGGCCCTGTAAGGTGAGGGGATTCAGACAGAGCCAGACATATGCGGGGGGAGGGGGGGGAGGTATTGAGGACATGGGGACAATGGGAGGGAGCAACTCTGCTTGCCAGAGCTGCCAGCAGGGACCCGGCCCAAGCAGACAGCGAGGCCTCTGCTGCCTCAGCTGGCCCTGGGCAGCTCCTTCCAGCCTGCTCTCTGGGGTCTTGCCTTTCCCTTGCCCATCGCAGAGTTGGCTGTGACACCCACAGCGGGTGGCAGACAAGCAAGGGAAAAGTAGCTTGGGTTTATCTAGCCAAAGCTCACCTAATACAAACACCTTCAAGAATGAAGACTAAAGACCAAGAAAGCTGTAGCTTCAGGTGCTAAACATGCAGGAGGATGCAGATGGCCTTGGAGTAACATGGTTGGAAAAAGGGAGATCAGAGTTGCATGTGTGTATGCATGCGCGCTTGCTTGTACATGTGTGTGTGTGTGTGTGTGTGCGTGTGTGTGTTTCATATTAAATTCAAGAAAGCATCTTATTTGTAGTCCTAGCACTTTGGAGGCTGAGACAGGAGGATCACCATGAGTTTGAGGCCAGCCTGAGCTACCTAGTGAGTTCAAGTCCAGCTTGAATTGCATAGCAAGACACCTTGTCTCAAAAAAAGAAACAAAAGAAAAACAGCTTTTAAAAATAAAACTATTTATTAAGCCAGACATGGTGGCACATGCCTGTAATGCCAGCATTTGGGAGGCTGAGGCAGAGATGAGTTTGAGGCCAGCCTAGGTTACATAGTGAATTCAAAGCCAGCCTGGGCTATGTAGGGAAACATGGTAAATGTGAATAGATAAATAAACAAATGCATTTGTGAGAAAGGGTACAAACCCTGGTAGGGGCCTGTCCTTGCTGGCTAAGCTCTGTGTGTGTGGTGGGGTGGAGCACGCAGGGGCAGGTGTGCAGCCTGCCTGCAAGACACAGGAGCCAGGACAGGGTCTGAGAGGCCTCTCCTCTCCTAAAGCAAAAGCAGGTGAGATTGGGAAGACGAGAAGAGCAGAGGCGCACCTGCATCTGCGCAGAGAGCAGGCATTGTGGAAGCGGCCGCCTTCTGGGCGCGCGGTCTCTGTGCTTCCCTGGGCAGGGGTGCCTTCGGCTGATCTGAGGGCTGCAGCCATGAACCCAGGAGGACCAGAAGCCACGTGGAGAACTGGCAGTGAAGGAAAAGCAGCGCCCATCCTGCAGGGGGCGCCATGCCTCAGCTGCCCCACCCCAGAGGCCAGGCCCCCTTGGGGGACGCGGAGACATTGAAGTTCTGATCAGCAGGAATTTGCGACCAAAAATAGCAAGTCTGCTTCAGTGTTCCTGGGGGAGGTGTTGTTATCCATCAGGAACTGGAGCTTTGAAAAATTAAAAGGAAAACATCTAATTAAGCGGAGATTTCAAACCACGTCACTGTTTTCAGTCTGCCAGTGACATTTTATCTGCCTTTTAAACGACTGGTGCCAGAGGACAGGTCAGTGTGAGAAGCAGAACAGGTGGCACGAGCCAGGTGTTCATGTGCTTTCAGCCTCTGGTCGTGCTGCTTCCCTGGGCTGGTGCATAACCACCGTCGAAAAGCACTCACAGAGCACGCAAACTTAGGCAGCGCACGGACCACACGGCATGCCAGCCCTGCCCCCATGGCAGGCGAGCCAACCGCAGAGTCCGGGCAGAGTGGCACGCGTCTGTAATCCCAGAGCTGGGGAGGCAGAAAACAGGAGGATCCCTGTGAGGCTGGCCTGTGTAGTGAGTCCCTGTCACAACAAAATACATTTTAATAAATAAAAGCACTCATAGAATTAGGATGGATTGTGACACAGAGAAGTTTTGGATTTTAAGGGATGGGAAACAGCAATTAAATTTAGAATGTCCCCCAGACCTGGCAAATGCGACAATAATCGCTGATAAATCCAGACTTTGCTAAACTGTTCGACAAAGTACTCTATAGATTCCTTGTTTCTCCAGCAGGGGGCAGCTTTGCCTTCCTTCAACACAGCCTATCTGAGGGGCAGCAGTCTAAAAATCCTCTTGCTTTTACTCTACCTGGGAGAAAGTTGCAGACTTGATTTCTCAGACCTCCTCTGCTGTGGTTGGGGCAGGGATGGCGCGCAGGGGGAAAACAGAGGGAGGGAGGCCAGATGAGGAGTCGGGGGACTGCGGTCCAGCTCCAGCGCTGGGGACCTCGGCTAGGGGCTCAGCTCTGGGACCCACTGTGGGTAGTAGGAAGAGCTCAGGCTCCGGATGGTCTCTGTCCTCTGCTGCTGACAGCACGCATTGCTGTGACTGGTGGGTCTCTGTTTCTCCGTCTCTGTTTCTCTCTTTCTCTCTCTCTCTCTCTCTCTCTCTCTCTCTCTCTCTCTCTCTCTCTCTCTCGTATTTAGTACACGGCCTACAGGGTCTTACTACATAGATCAGACTCGCAGTGATCCTCCTGTCTTCAGCCTCCCAAGCGCTGGGATTACAGGCATGCACCACCACGTCCCCTCTCAATCACCGTCTCAGCGCATCCCTGGGTTGGGGCCAGCATGGCACATGGGTGATCGAATGGGCTGCTGCACTCTGCCTAAGCAGGCACTTTAGTCTGCTGAGCTATCTAGCCAGCCCTGTCTGTCTCTCTGTCTCCTCTCTCATCCCCACTCCCTTCCTCTCTCCCTCCCCCATCCCCTCCCCTTCCTTCCCCTCCTCTCCAGGGTCTTGCTGTCTTGCTGTGTAGTTCAGGCTGGTCTGAACTCAATCTATCCCAGGCTGGTCTCAAGCTCACCGCACTCCTCCTGCCTCAGCCTCCCCCCAGAGGGCTAGGGTTCCAGGTGTGCACCGCCACTGCCAGCCTGTATGATGCCATTCTGAGCCCCCCACTGTGTCACTGCAAGCCTGTCTTTCTCTCTTAGTCACCTCTAGCCTGCTCCCTGTGTGTCCTCTTTGCCTCAGAAGGGGAGGATGTCAACCTCTCTGTGACCCAGTTCCTGGTGTCCCAGCACCTGTGAGGGGCCCTTCTGTGTCCTGCAGTCCTGCTCTCTGGGGTCACATTCAGCAAAGACCAGGGTCCCTGCAGTTAGAGATGTAGTAGTAGCTTGAGCTTTATGCAGCAGCCAAGCAGCGAAGCCCTCGTGCCACCTCCATCTTTTTTACCTTTCACCCACATCACTGAAAAGGAGCACCTGGCGGGCTTTTTGGTTTTTGTCTGTCGGTCTGCTAGAAATAGAAGCAGCTGTAAAATCTTCAACAGAAACTTCTCTTGCTTAAAAAGAAAGCAAGCTCTGTCTCCTGGGGTGCCAGGGACAACTTTTAACATGAGGTCTTCAGCTCTGTCTTTTCTGACATTGATGGGCAGAGCAGGAGCAGCTTGGCAGAGGAAGGGGCCAGGGGACAGCCGGTGACTGCATGCGTCTGGCCTCAAGGGACAGCTGTGTGATAAGCCTGGCTGGCAGGCAGGTCTCCTGCGACAGATTCGGAGCTGGTGCGGGGTGAGGTCACCTGAGCAGCGGGTGAAGCTGTGACTCAGGCCCCTGTTCCCAGAACTCACTGGGACACTATGCCCAGATGACTGCTCAAAGCCACTTCGTGGCCTCAGGCCTGTGACTGACTCCTGGTCCTCCGAAGCCCTCCTGCCTTCGTCTTTGCCTTTGCTGGCGCTCCCGTGTCTTGGCAGCTCCTACCCCTTCCGCTTTTCCTCCTCCCTCCCCGCCTGTGATTCCTGAGCTTCTGACCCAGGCCGCGCTGAGGTGAGCAGGGCTCTGGGAAGGCTGGCAGCAGTGCCACGTCCACGTAGAGTGTGCGGGGCCACTGCTCAAGAGAAAGGCCTCCTCCCCGTGCTGTGGGGCCCAGCCCACGGCCACATCGGGTGGAGTCCAGCAGGGGTCGCTGCAGACCAGGGCTGGCCTCTTGCTTGGTTTTTTTGCCTCCATTAGTGAAAAAGGTGTGTGCTCTCCCACATTTGTACACAGCAAGCATTCCTGTGCCATAGTTACACACACTTAAAGCACGTTAAAAACAGAAAGGAAAAGGCTAAAAATACTGCCAAAGTTGTCACCTTCTCATACCTAATTGCATCCTCCTGTCACCTGCCAGGTGCTGGCACTACAGAGCAGATCTGCCAGCCCAGTTGTCCTGAGGGTGCAGGATGGCTGTGGACATCCAAGGACAACGTGGTGGTTACAAGGTGCCTGGTCCCTCCTCCACTGGGGTGCTGGGTGGAGTGTGCCCCACCCTTGGGGTCATGGTCACCGTGCACTGATTTTGGTGAAAGCAGGGCCAGCAGAAGTGACCCAAGTGCTTCCAAGAGGCTGCTGAAGGGCCTGGTGGGGAGGGCATGAGTGGGGACACAGGAAAAGAGGCACTAGCTTGTAGGGGTGACAAGAAACCCAGGCTGGGTGGCTTCAGCAGCAGTTGCCATCGTTGTCACTCTGGGAGCCACAAGCCCTGCGTGTGATGGAGCTGGCTCCCCGAAGTCTCTCCCTGTGGCCACCCACGGTGTCCCTCTGTGCGTGTCTCTCTGCAGATCTCTTCTTCCTAGAAAGGTGCCAGCTAGGTTTGCTGGGGCCACTGTTGCGCCTGGCCTCAGGTAACTACCGGCCGCTGTGCAGGCTCCATCACTGACCTCTCGGGCTCAAAGCCCCAGCTGGGTCTGTGGGCACAGAGGGCATCGCTCCCCAAAGTGGCTTCTGCGTCCCGTGGGGATCACCCTCTGCCCTTCCACTCTGGCTCTGCTCCTTCGGGCTCTCACTCCAGCGTCACCTGTGGCCTGAGGCCCCCAGTCCTTGCCCTCTGCCCCAGCACGACCCCTCTCTGTTCTCTTGTCCCTCTCAGCCCGGCTCCCTGGTCCAGTGCATGCTGGCCCTTTCCCAGGGTGCTTCACTCCTGCCATCCTGCCCTCCACAGTACCCCCAGCCAACCCACTTTCTTGCGACCGGCCAGGTCATCCCTGTGAGGAAACAACCAGCTTGCTGGAGGACGTCAGGCAGCTGGACTCGTGGCTCTGCCTCCACCTGTGACTGCAGGCCCCCAGTGGGCAGCTGATGCCATCAGACAGTTTGCTCTGAATTGAGTTATTGATCTAAGTGCTTCACCTCAAATCCCCAATTCTCTGCCCCTATAACTCATGTTCTTATTTCTCAGAAAAACAGGGGCAATGCCCTGGGCTTGTCTCTTTCTGGTGGTTACAACACAGGCCTGCGCATCTTTAGCTGCATCTTTGCCTCCTTGCTATGACAACTATGGGGAATGTTTTATTATTTATTTAAAAAACAGCACATTGCCATGAGTGTCCTCGCAACCCCTCTTTCCCAAACACACTCATTCCATTGTTTTTTGTTTTCTTTTCTTTTCTTTTTTCTTTTTTTTTTTTTTTTTTTTTTTTTTTTTTTTTTTTTTTTTTTTTTTTTTTTGGTCTTTTTGAGATGGGGTCTTGCTATGCAGTGCAGGCTGGCCTTGAGCCCACTTTTGTAGCCCAGGCTGGTCTCAGAACTCACACCGATCCTGCTGCCTCAGCCTCCCAAGTGCTGGGATGACAGGTGGGTGCCACCATGCCCAGTCTCAGCCACCTGTCTCAGCGTGCCCTGGGGTCAGGGCCCGCCTGGAGATCGAACCCCTGCCCCCGCGACTGCTTGCAGGTGCTTTAATCCATTGAGCTATTTGGCTGGCCCAAAAAGTTGAGAAGGATTTTTTTTTTTTTTTTTTTTTTTTGGCTGGGTTCAAGCTGCCTGAAGGGTGGATCTGGACATGGAACTGCTGTTCCCTGCGCATGAGTTGGATTGCCTATGCAGGCGCTTAAACCACCGAGCCAACGTACAAACCCCCAAGTTTTTATTTGACAGAAATTGTCACAAACATTTAACCAATGAGGAGTGATCAAAAGAGATGGTAAATATTATAATTTAAAAATGTATTCCAGTGGAAGGCACCTTGTCAGTAATCATCTTCACATACTCAAAATACCCCACTTTGAACACTGGTATCCCAGAGTTCTTGGCACCGAGTTTCTCATTATAACAACTTTATGGCTTTGGGCCATGCTCAGCTCACATTTCTTCTCTCCCTTCACAGCAAAATAACCTGATGCGGTGGCCTCTACTGGCTGTCCGCACGTTCTTCTTCACCTCCCATTTTCTGTCAGAGGTGTGCAAAAGGCTGGCAATATTAAAGCCACAAGTCTGAGCAGAGCATGGTAGAACCGACTCTTGTGGCAAAGTCTACTGGAGGAATGGCCTAGCCCGGCTCTGGCCCTGGTCAAATATAGGAGTGAGGGCTGCGCCTCTCAGCTCCACAGCTGAGCTCTCCGGCTGCTCCTTGTGGAATTTGATGTACCTGCTCCACACAGTCTTGCTTAGGTGAAGACAGGCAAAAGAAGAATAGCGATACTGGTCCTGTCCTCTTACCCAGAGCTTTATCTGCGTGTTCAAATCATTCATCCATTGATTTAGCTATCCATTATCTATCCATCATCCACCCACCCATCCATCATTCTATCAAACCATCAATGCAGTAATCCACCCAACCATCAGTCATCCATCCTTCCATCCAGTAACAGGGGGAAACTAAGAGGAAGTAAATCGCTTTTTCACATGGCTATCTTCTTTTGAAATGATTTTATTTCACTTTATCTAACAGCAATATAGAAACATAATCATAAAAAATAAAATTGTCAATTGTCCATCAGTTGTGTAATAGCACTTGGTATTGCTACAGGGCAGGTCTTGAGCGAGGCTGGGCCAGCTGGAGTCTGCCCTGGGCCTCTAGGCTTCTGTGATTGCTACGGAGCCTGCGAAGACGCTGACCACTACAAGACCACTTGTGGGAGCGTGGCAGCAGCTCTGTGTCTACATCCTTGGGGGTGGCAAACAGGCAATACTACAAACAGTCCGTATTCACATGGTGAGCGGGCCCTGGGCCCGGGGCCAGCGCTCTTGCTGCCCACGCAGAGTGGGGCCTTCATAGGTGGAGCAGAACAGCTCAGCCGGCTGCAGGCGCTTACTGTGGAAGGCGGAATGAGTAGACCCTGGGCTGTGTGCAGGACGGCGACTCTCCCACCACTTCTCCAATCCCCCCACCTCCCCTCCTTATCCCCAAATAAAATCCTCAGGATGAACTGAACACAGTGGTTCAGCTGACGTCTAACCTATCCCAAATCATGGGGCTTGCTTTTATCCCAGTGAACAAAGAAAGGAGGAAAACTCTGCATTAACTGAGCCCCAAGTTATGGGGCCACCCCTAACTCAAGCACCCCGCTTTCCTCCAGCCTAGTTCTTCTACTGAAATGGCAGATTTCTAAAAAGAAAACTGACCCAGTAGGCTTTCTTTTCGGAACACAGACAGGCTTCTACATTTCTCTGTGGTGTAGGTGGGTGGGTATAATCAGAGGTCAACTCCAGGTTTGGACAGAGGTGACAGGGAAGGGACCCTTCTTAGGATTTGGCAGACTCTTCTGGGACCCTTGGGATGAGTCCCTGGGGCTTTAGGGTGACGAGCAATCCTGGCTACATCATTCTGCCTTTGATGGACGCACACAAACTCTCTGGCTCTTCAAGATTGCGATGAAGATGCCATGTCCCCTTCTAGCTCCTTAGGGCCACCCATGTGTATCTTCCCACTCTCAGCCCCTTCAAACCAGCCTCTCCCTATGCGGGTCATGATGTGGTGGACAGAGACCATGGCAAGGGAGACATGAGGAGTGTGGGGTGTGGTTGGCCTGGTGAGACCTCAGGATGGTGACCAGGGAACATGTGCCCTTGATCTGGCACCCCGCACCACCCAGGTACTCTGGGCTGCAGAGAAAGGGGGGAGGCTGGCAGCACCAGGCCCATCTTTGGGGTTCAAGCTCATTAGCATGGGGTCTGGGGAGGCCTTGTTCACAGCCACTAAGCAAGCCACTTCCCAGCCCACTTTACCTGTCATTCTGACGACTCCACTAAGTTCCTCAAAGGTCTAGGAAACCCCTGACTGGGCTCGTCCCAGACACAGACTGGTGTTAGACCCAGACCTAGCTCTCGCTGCGTTGATACCAGGAACCCAGAGAGCTGAACCCCAGACTGCTTGATCGACTTCACTGGCTTCCTGCTTGGGTGAGAATCCAACGGTTATCAATGAATTAGCAACACGGAGCGACAGCCTAAGGAAGCTGTTCGGGTCAGGCACAGGCTGAGAGGTGGCTTATGGGCCCCCTGGTGATGTCTCTTAAGGAGTGGGACATGGCAAGCTGATGTGGCTGACACTCTTCAGAGCTGCACCATCCTGGAGACTTTGGTCACAGAAATCAGTTCCCAACCTGCCAGGTGCCACAGAGGGATGCGGGTGACAGTGCTGGTGGCTGAGGCTGGAACATGTCTGGCCTTGCTCTGTGTATGCACCACATGCCCAGGCTACTCTGGAAAAGACAAGGCCAGGAGGTGCCAAGCTGAGAGCCTGCTGGGAGCCTGGCCCAGCTGCCAGCTGAGGAACCATTCTTCTTTGATAGTGTTCTGGGCCTGCTGGGTCCCTGTCAAGGTCTCCTCATTGCCTACTTAGAGCCAGGACATGGGTGGCAGCAGCACAGGATTGGTGTACTAGCTCCTCTCATCTCCCAAACCCCTAGGGAGCCTCCTGGGAGGACCCAAGTTCTGGGAGCCCTGTGGAGGGACCCCAGTTCACAGCACCAATGACCAGGACACAGGAGTGGGAGGAGATGGGTCATGCTGGGACCTGGTGGTAGAGATGCTGAGACCCCAGCTGGGGCCCCTGAGGGCACCTCCCCCCAGGTCCAGGGTCCCCACTTTAGCTGCTAGGAGATAACTCCAGGGCAGTGCAGCTCCCCTCCCTGCCCTCAGCTCTGGCTCCTCAGCAAAGGGAGAACCTCCGGGAGTTGATGTTCATCTTGGTGACGCCGATGAGCTTGAGTGGTGTAGAGAGGCTGAAGGAAGAGGCCAGGGGGGACTCGCAGAAGAGGTCGGACAGCTCGTCCCGCTCCTCAAGCTCGTAGGTGGCATCATTCAACATCCTCCTGTGCAGGCGGCAGGTCTGCTCGATCTTCAGCTTGTTGATATCGCCGCGCAGGCGCATGAGCTGTCTGGCCAACTGCTGGTCCTGTAGCCTCATCTCTGCCTGCAGAAGAAGAGGAGGGGTTAAGAGAGGGCAGGGAGAGCTGCCACTCCTAGTCCCTGACAAAGCCACGCCTGGTCGTAGGAAGCCTGGTATCTTGAGCCTACTGGTCTACCTGGCAACCTTCATAGCATAAGGAGATAATGAGCCACACATGTCACATGATAAGGTGACAGATGAGGGTGTGCTTGCCCAGCAGGACTCTGTGCCACATAAGCTACTACCCCTAAGTCCTTCCTGAGCAAGGTGCCAGGCAGTCGGGCTTCAAGGTGCTTCAGGCTTATTCCTATTATTGAGCAGTTTCTAGCTGAAGGAAGAAGGTAAAGAAGGATGGGAATGACAAAACCAATTCAGATCCACGGCTCATCTGGGTGAGAGGAGGGGGCACAGTTGAGACAGTATTCAGGGTGTCACCTGCAACAGCGACGTGTAGATCATACGCTACGGGGCCAGTGTTTTGCAATAGAGTTTCAAAACAACCAAACATAAAAATAGGTTATTATTTGCTATTAGGAGCCAAGCCACTGTTCTCAGCTCTCTCAGGGATTTAGCATGAAATAGTTGCCCCTATGACCCACAGGTCACAGAGGAGGAGATGGAGGTGAGGAAACCCTGTCACCCTCACCACTCAGCAGTGGCAGAGCTGGGTTTGGAACACAGAGAGTCAGACTCCAGGACCCAAATGGCTGATGCCAAGTTTTACCTCGGGTAGCGCAGTAGTAGTATGGAGTCTGGAGCCAGCTGGGGGGCTTGGTGACCTTGTACAAAGGTCGTTAGGCTGTTAGAGCCCCAAAGTTTCCTGAGGAGGAAGGGCTGTGAAAACCTATTCACTCACACACACACACCCTTGGGACTCATCAACTGGTGTAGTCATGACGTCATCAGGGACCACCGTGGTGACGGAGAGCAAGCAGCATCCAGGCCTTCACCTGCTATTCACCCAAAACATGACTTGGGTTTTCTTCTGGGACATTAGCGACTTGAAAGCCACTTTTGCTGTGAACACTGACTTCTCACTTGGGTCTTCAGATGCCCAATAAGTAACGAAGAGCAGAGCAAAGCTTGACCTTCACTTTATAGCTTTTGTTAGCGTCCACCACGGTCAGATCCCTCCTCAGCTCTGCCTAGGGCCATGCTGAGCGTCTGTCTCTGGAGGTGGCCAGGCAGGGTTGATTAGCCCTGAATTCACCTGGTCTAGTCCCTCTTCAAGACTAATAAGCCCAAGATAAGAAGTTCACAGAAATGTTCAGCTATACCCGCAGGTCCCCAGCCATTGTCCAAAAGTTGTGATGGCAGTTTAGATTTTGAGTATCCCCCTAAAGGCCTCCTGTGCTCAGGGTAGTACTTTGGAGGGTGACTGAATTCTGGGGTGATATTGCTGACTTGCTGCTGGGAGGTGGGCCTGGTGGGAAGAGGTAGTCCTCGGGGACCTGACTAGAAGGGCGCGTCTCTTCCTCAGCTGTCTTCTTTGCTCTCTGCTTCCTGGCCTCCCCGAGGTAAGCAGCTTTTCCTCTCCTCCCCCACCCCTTACTGTGCTATTTTGCCCCAGAGTCAGTCAACAATGAACTAAAATTGTCAGCCAAACTAAACCTCTACCTGTTTAAATCATGAGCGCTGGGCACCGTGTCTCAGCAACTAAGACACCCGGACTCTGGGAAATGCAGAGCCCCAGAAGACTGAGTCCACCACAGAGACTCCTTGTTTGGGAACAGAGCACCCCTCAGCCATGCCATCCTACAACAGCGGGGCTGACATGATGATCAGCGGGAGTCCAGGCCAGCAGGGAGTCCCTGAACGCTGCTCTGAGCCCCTTCATCGGGGTACCTCTGCAGCCGCAGCAGCTGGGGGCCCTCCACATCATCCCTTACCTTGCCAAGAAGGCTTCTCCCACTTCCAGTTTGCGTAGTGGTTTTAATTTCCATTTCTACAAAAGCAATGACTCGCCGGAGCTGGCTGCACCAGCGGGGTACGTGGGTCTGTGTCTCACAAGTCAGGATGTAGCTGTGCAGATTCTTCAGCACTGGGCTTCCCACTGGGGCCCAGGAGAGCAAGGTGGAGCCACCATCTCACCAGGCTGAGTGTGATTTCCATTAACAACACTTTGTCACCAAGACTGGCTGCCAGCTGCTCCTCCTCAACCTGAGATCTAATTCCTTCTCACTATTGTCTTTCCCTCCACTGGAAGGTGGTGACTGTTTTGTAGCTTTGTGTCCTACCTGGGCTCACAGCTAAATGTGATTCCAGAGAGAACCTCCCGGTCATTATACAAAAAAAAAGAGGCAAATATTCTCACGGTTCTCTTGCTCAGGTTTGAACATAGACTCTGCCAGGTTAAAAAAAAATTAGCACCATTACCCGTAAGCAGGCCAAAGCTTTTCTCATATTGATCTATTTTATAGATCTCTTTTCTTCTAATTTCATAAACAAGAACCATTAAGATCGAAAGTTTTGCTTTCGGGTTAGCAAGGCAATTAATGGCACAATGGGGGTCACAGCCTATAGTCCCCCTTCACTAATTTACTCCTCAATCTGTGGGCATCAAAACTCAAATTCAGTATCAATCAGAAATTCTATTGATTCAGAGCAGTGCCCCGAGAAGAGGCCGGGCTGCCATGGGGTAGCTGTACATTCATTTGTTTCCTCTGGAGGCCCTGATGGTGGCCGGCCCCAGGCTGAGTGTTGCCCAGGGCTTGTGAAGGACTGGGTGAGCTCTGTCTGCAGGAGGCACCTGCTCCACCGGCAGACCTTGGCCTCTTGGAGCCAAGCTGGTTTTGCCTCTCTTTGGGGGCACAGTCCTCCAAAGACAGAGCTCTTTGAAAAGTGAGGAGCCCTGTGGTTTAGATTTGTAGGTTTGTTTTATTCTGTTGCAGTGTTGGGGATTGAACTTGGGACCTTGAGCTGGTTAGGTAGGCACTTACGCCTGCGCTGTATCTCCATCCCTCCTATGGTTTAGATTCGAACTCTGGTTGCAGGGCTTGGCTCTTGCCTGAAAGATCCTTCAGAGGAGAGAACTACAGGTCTGAGCAGGTGTCTGAGAGCAGCTGTGGAACACGGGCGCCTCCAGGGGGCGCCTCGAGAGGGAGAGCAGCTGCTTTACAGGAACCCGGAGACCCAGCAAAAGGTCAGAGAGCCAGGGGCGCTTAAAGACCCATCAGAGTCAGCTGGACAGGAGGGACAGGTGGCACAGGCCCTTGGACCGGTCAGGGGCCAGCTCGGTGGAGTCACCACAGATTCTGCGCATGGAAAGGAGGACGAGGAAAACCAGTTTTAAAGGAGTTATATTCTGGCCCATGCCCTTGTTCCCGCTCCACAAGGAGGGTGTGGAACTGGCAGCTTTGGTCCTGCGGGCATTCCCAGGATGGGCACAAGGACGCACTGTGGGTCTGCATGTTCAGAAGCCTCTGGGTACCTGAGAGCCACACCACCTCATTCCCACACACCCGCACTGGAGGCCAGCTGCACCCTGGGCACCACGCAGGGTCCTGCCAGGGAGACGCACGCCTCAGACACTAACTGGAACCTCGAGGAGGGGAATCCTGCTGGAGAAAACCCAGCAGGGCTCAAAGATGAATGTGCTCACAGAGAGGCTGTTGCTTATTTGTCATGCTGCCAGGTGGCTCTGAGCCATGGATGGCACACGCTTGACTGCCCCATGCAGTCCCCTTGGGGGGTACAGCTGCTTGATGAGACTGTCATGCCTGTGCCTCCTGTGGTTCAAGTCAGCGAGAACATGTTAAAAAGTACATGGCAGTAAAACGTAGGTAACAAAACATGCATCGCTTTAGTGATCCTCCAAGGGGAGGCGCATGCGCCTCGGGGCGCAGCATGGCTGCCATTCCGCTGCTAAGCCCTTCATCTTCCCAGCTCCCTGGTGTCTCGCCAGCCATCCCTGTTCCTCTGTCTCTGTGAATCAACTGCTCCAGTGACCTCACAGAGGTGGAATCCTGTGGAATATATCCTTGCACCTGGCTTATTTCATGGAGCATGACGCCCTCCAGGTGCTCGTGGCTGGGAGGAGACAGTTTAATGAACGAAGTCTCCTAGAGGCGTCTAATGGACACATGTCTATGCTGTGGGGAGCCCCTGGCTCCGGGTGGGGACTTGGCACAAACCAAGCTTCTCTCTTCTTAACTAGGTGGCCCTGGGGGACTCACTCTCTGGATTATCATCTTCTCATCTCCAGGGAGAGGAAACAGTATCTGCTCCAAGGCCCGAGAAAAGACAATAGTCACCAGAGGCATGCCACCACCATGGGCCATGGTGGCCCTAGGAGAGGAGGTGTCCCCCCCATCCGGGGCTTCTCTCAGGGTCAAGTACAGATGCCGGCCAGGCAGCCTCCAAGGCTCAACTTCTTCACGACAACTCAGGCACTGCCCTGGACCCTGGCACCAGGCTTGGTTCTCACTGCCGTCCTCGGCAAAGGCTCAGCCATAGACACACCAACCCTTGCCAGGAGAGCTGGCATCCCGCTGGGGATGAGGACACAGGCTGATCTGCAGGGAAGTGGCCTCACAGTCTCTCAGTCCTGTAGATAGCTCAGGACCTGGTGGAAGTGGGACAGATGCCATCAGCGGGGGCCTGCAGCGCAGGGTGGGAGAGGACGTGGCCTCACTAGCGCAAGAGAAACAAAGGGGATCCCTGACAGTGGCACTCTGCTGCTGCCACCAATAGAGATTGGTTTCTCTGGGGGGACAGAAACTCTGTAGGTATGAGGTGAATCCCGGGGGGCTGAGTGATCCTGGGCACCATCAGACAGCTCTGCAGGGAGGGGAGAGGGATCCAGGCTCACTGGGCAGGACAGAGACAGGCAGGAAGGTACAAGGCAGGAGACCCAGGGATGGCCAGTGAAGAGACTAAAGCGAGAGGAGCACCCCGAGTTCTGGGAGGGAGCAGAGGGGCCATGTTCTACCTCTGAGTTGGAGCAACACAAACCCAGCCTATATAGAAAAGCCCAGGAAATAGAACAGAATTCCCATAGGACTCTAGTTTGACTTTAAGGTATGTTATGGTTTGTGTCTAGTTGTTCCCCCAAAGCCTCATGCAGTCATTGGGGTGGGCTTCTAGAGTTTGTGATTAATTCATGATCCAATGCTGGGATTATGGGTGTGAGTGCTCCTAGGATTATGGGTGTGAAGGCTGTACCTACTCGGGTGTGGAGAGCCTCAACACAACGTAAGGCAGGGGCAGAGGCTTGCAGGCCGTCCGGCCCAGCCGCTGCTCTTCCCTCTTCTGTATTTGGTGCAGGGTCTCAGTATGCAGCTCAGACTTGTAGTGATCCTCCTGTTTCAGCCTCCCTAGCTCTGGGATTATAGGGGTGCACCAGCATGCCTGCTCTCAGTGGCTGCTCAATGTGCATCGGGGTGGGGCCGGCTGGGCACGTGGTGCCCCTGCGATTCTGATCCCTGGCTTGCCTAGGTAGGCGCTTAGTCTGCTGAGCTATCTCCCTGGCCCTTGTTCCTCCCTCTTGGCTCTTTGCTGTTTTTGCTGCATGAACAGCTGCCCTATGCCAGGTGCTGCTCTGCCTAGGAGCCAGCTCAGTATGGACTGAAACCTGCACAGACTGGGAGCTAAATAAACCTGTCCTTCATTAATCTGGGTGTCTGGTATTTTGTCCCAGCAACAAGAGAAAAGTAACAGAGATGGTATAGATCCCAAAAGAAGGAAGGCCAGGACTCCAAGGTAGCCATGCACCCCATGTTCTCAGCATAGGACAGTAGCCTGGAGGTGAAAGCAGCCCGGCAGCCACTGACTCCTGAACAGATAAACACATGCACATGTGTCTGTCCACACGCTGAAATAGTACTCAGCCTGGAAGAGGAGGAAACTGTGCCACAGTGTCGAGGAGCTGTACAGACATTATGCTAAGGGACAAAAGCCTGCCACGCTGCATGACTGTACTCATAGGAAGTAGCTACAATCCTCAGGTCCATGGAGAAGGAAAGTAGAGTGGGGTGCCCAGAACCCCTGGGAGAGGAAGCAAGTACAGTCAGAGCATGGGAAACAGCGAAGACCAGTATTCCACATGTCCAGCACTCTTCATGGTCTATCTCCAAAGGAAACAAAATCACCACATCAAGGAGATCCCTGCATTCCCAAGAGTCCTGCAGCACTGGTCACAAGGATCACTCAAGGATCTGTGCATACAGGGGAGTAGTGTGCAGCCATAAAAGGGCACAATCCTGTCATCTGTGGCAACATGGATGGAATCAGTCAGAGGAGATTATGGCAGGTGAAGTAAGCTGGATACAGTGAACAAATCCACAAACTCATTCAGGGGTGCTAAAAGAAGTTATTCTGCAGATGCATTAAGAGAAGAGGTCACTAGAAGCTAGAAGATCAGTTGGTACTTGGGTAGCGAGTACCAGAATATAAGATTTAGTGCCAGTGGTCAGCAGCACAGTGGGGGAGCCACAGTCTACAATAGTTTATTTATTTAGGGACTCACTCTATAGTCCAGGCTGGGCTTGAACTGTGTAGCCCCAGCTGGCCTCGAGCTCATGGAGATTTTCCTGCTCAGCCTCCTGAGTGCTAGGATTACCAGTGGGCACCACATGCCTGCTTTGGTCTACAATAGCTAGAAGGCAAGTGTGAGCGTTCCCGATAAAACAAATAGCTAGTCACCAAGGAGACGCAAGCGCTCATTCCCTCGCTTACCATGAAATGCCCTCCACGTGATGAGCTAGACCACGATGCCCCGTGAACAAGTACACCTATATCAGTTTGTTCCGGTAATACACTGGAAAGGCACTGTCCACTTAGGAAGGAGCTTCAGGGGCCGCAGTCCCTTCTGAGCCTAAGGGCCACCATGCTGGCCTCCGCATAAGTCACAAGCATCCTTCTGAGAGAGGGGCAGGTTTCAGATGAGGAACAAATACAGCAGACTGTGGAGAATAGGAGCCGGAAGCCACAGGAGCGGAGAGGTCGCGCACTCATGCTCCCAGGGCAGAGCGCAGCCGGCCGCTAAGTGCCAGCATGATGGGCCGAGGTCCAGTCCCTGCTCCACCCTCAATCTGCAGCAATTTCCTTAACCTCAGCTCTCTTATCTGTCAAATGCGGCCAGTGGTGGGGCCAGCAGAGGCCTCCTCAGAAGGTCACTGTGGCACCCCAAGAGCTGCCAGGCGGCCACAGGGCCACAGCCCCTGGCTGCTTGCCTTCGGGCTCCCTTTAGGACACAGGGCCAGGCGGGGATTTATTATTCTCATTTTACAATGACAATATTGAGGGGGATGAGGCAAGTTTTTTAAAGCCACACAAGGAAGGTGTGAGGGTGCGGTGGAACTTGACTGGAGTCTAATCCGATTACATGGCTACTTTTGATGCTTTTCCACCCCACCCACAAGCACATACTGGGCCAACTCCTTGAGAGGCTCAGAGGGTGACTGTGATGTCCCCAGTGATACCCCCATGCAGTCCAAGCTTCTGTAGAGGCTGGGGGATGTGCTGTGAGCAGATTCCTGGGTGCCCACAGACAGGGCCCTCGGAGGCAAGACGGGGACCCTGTCCTGCACACACAGTACCTGGTGGCCCGGGACACCTGGACTGCTGAGCTCCCACTTGGATCACATGGAGGGGACACTGATATTTTTATTTGACAGAAGTTGCTGAAAATGTAAGCTGGGAACTGATCCGAAAGTGGCAAGAAAGAAGGGCTAAGAGCGTTAGATGCACAAGCGAAGGTTCTGAGGGGAATCCACAACTGTGTGTGTGTAGAATAATCTTGAACTTAAACACTCACTGTATTTTGTGACTGTGCCTTCTACAGGTGATATGTTCCCACTTTAGAAATTTCTGGAGCTATAGAAACAGAAAGAATTCACAAATAAAGGTCACTGATGTTGGGGTGAGCTTCTTTTGTTGGTGACATTATGGGAAAACTCTCCAGTAATGTCTAGGACGCTGGTGTCCCCTGGGGGATGAGAGGATAGATGGAATCCTCCTGAAGACAGCCTGTGTGACAGGTCTTGAGTGTCACAGAAGAGACAGCTGTGGCAAAGGGCGCCTGGGCTGGATCCCTCAGTGAGTCAGTCCCGGCTCGGCCAGTCCTGAGCTGGTAGCTCCGCGCAGTCATCTCCTTACCACAAGGCAGGCCTGGTGCCCGCTAAGCACTGTCACGAGTCACAGTAATGCCTGGCCTTCCTGCAAGAACCTGGTTCTGAACTGGTAGGGTGAAGGCCAGGCTGTCTGACAGCTTGCTGACGCATCTGGGGCAGGGCGGGGTGGGGTGGAGGGTGGGGGGAGTCTGGACCCAGATGAGAGGCTGCAGGCTCCTCTGGGTGTGGCCACCCTGACACCTGGGCTGCACAAGTCACCTCACCCCTGTCCTTCAGGCCTCTAATTTTTGAGCTGACGCTTCCTACCTCACTTATACAATGGGAATAGCAAACACTTCTGAGCCTCCTTAGGGGACACCGTATGTTGAGGTGCTTTGGGACCATAACATAGAGATAGGACCCTGGCCTTTCCTGCCCCTCCCCTCTCACTTGGCTGGGCCAGGCAGCAGGAATGAATCATTCTGGCCTCAGCTGAGGCCACCACAGAGCCATGTGCTCACCACACAGCACAGCATGAGCTGGGAGCAGGCTCAGTCAGCCGCCACCCACCATACTGAGGCCTAGGGCTGCTGCTGGGCCAGGCCTCAGGCCTTCCTCCACTCAAGCCCCGTCTGATCTAAACCTGTCAGCTCTCTCTTCCCCTTTCCTAACAACTGTAAACAACTTCCTGGGGGCTCTGTCTGCGGGGATCAAACACCTGCAAGATACTACTAGCAAAAACGTCTGCTGGTGCCTGGGAGTCTCACCACAAAGACAGCCCACTTGGAAGGAAGCTGGGGTGTTTTGTTTTGAGCTTTGCCACCTCAGGCCAGCGGAAGCCTCTCTTGTCTCTGTCCTCTAGCTCCCAGATTGACAAGGGGAATGCGTGGGATAACTGAGGGCAGAGGCAGAGAGAGGGGTCCCTGTCCCCAGCCCCACAGCCTGGAGCATTTGCAAATGTCCTGGATTCCACACTCAGCTGGAGGGGTCCTGGGGTCCCACCTCACTCCCCTCTGCTTCCTCAGGCTATTTCCCAACCCAGGACCTGGCTACTGACTGACACTGCTAGAAGGTGGCAGAGCTGGCAACCATGACCTCCAGCCACCAAGGCACTATTGCCATTCTGTCAGCAGACCCTGAGTGCTGTCACAGAACAGTCCCAAGTCGCTTTGTGCAGTAGTCCCCTCCCCTATATTCCCCCGGCATCAGCTATGGAAAAGCCACTCCACCTGAGGTCCCCAGGGGCACTGGAGCAACTGTCATTTCCCTGCAGAAGGTCAAGAGGAGAGACCCAGGCAGCCCTGCAGCCCTTGCTTGGATGGAAATGGTCCACGAGGTGGCCCCTCTGCCCTTCACCTGGCCACGCATGCAGAAGGCAGGGGGACAGAGACAGTGCTGCTCTCAGACCCAGCACTGCTTGTCTTTGGTTGGGCACAGTGACCGTCACCTCCCAGTGTGCATGAACTGGTCCCCCACCCCACTGCATCACAGAGCTTTGATTGGTTTTGTTGGCTATGTGGAGAAAACACAAATTCCCACAGGACCCTGATGATCTGGTGTTGAGGGCCTGTCTGCGCGGAAAACTCAATTCTGAGCTTAAACAAATACAGTGCAATAAAGGTCATGCAAACCATTCTCACTGGCTAAAATGCAGGTCGGTTTTAAAAGGTACTTTCGTGGTTTATAGAGGAGAAATCAGGAATCAACAGCAGGAAGCTTTGCTGTGACAGAGACTGAAAAGCAGCAAAAGCCAGGTGTGGTGGTGTGTGACTGTAATCCCAATACTCAGGAAGGCAGAGGCAGGAAGCTCTCAAGTTCAAGCCCAACTTAGACAATTTAGGGGCTTAGAGACTTTGTCTCACTCACTCACTGAATAAAAATAAGATAAATAAAATAAAACAGCTATTATAATAAATGTAGCTCAGTTCACAGGTTCAACTCCCAGCACCACAATGAAACAACAAACCTAGCAGGATGCGAATGCTTCTCCCTCAGTGAAAGGCTTTCAAGTGACTGCTGGGAGTCCTGCTGCAGGCAGGCAGAGCCGTGGCAAGCTGCCGCCCTGCTGTCTGCTGGCTCATGAGGACCAGGCTCTGGGCAAGTGCAGCTCACTGTGGGGCCCCAGCCACACAGGTGGTGACAACCACGACCAGGCCTGGAGCCCATGAGGGGCTCTGGCTGCTCTCTGGGGTCTCTTCTTGGTCCTCGAGCCTCTTCTCATGTCCTCTACTCAGAGTGTGCAGCTGCGTGGGGTCACCTTAGAGCCTTGTGGACTCTGAACTGCAGGCCTGACCCAGGCCCACGGCACCCAAGCCCTCATGTCCACGAGAGACTCTGGAGATCTGCGCGCATATAGCAGTTGGGGGCGACTGCTTCCGGCCTGTCCGCTGGGTCCCCTGCAGTGCTGCTGCTCCCCCTGGCTCTGGACAGGTGAAGGCAGAGCCTGAGCCTTGGCCCTGCCCTTTACTAATCTCATCATGGGAATTGCCTGACCACCAGGTGCCTCAGTTTACTCATCCCTAAGATGGAGAGAGTAAGCTCACACGCACGGGGCTGTTGTGAGCGCCAAAGGCTGGGACTCCCACTCAGCCTTGCTTCCCACTCCACCTGCCCCACGCATTCTGCGCATGCTCCGTGGGCACCTTTGTGATCTTGCACTTTTAGGGAAACCGATTCCCTTGGGAGGGTGCCGTGTGCTGCAGCAGTCAGGACGCGAAACAGGGCAGCTGGGGCTCCATCACCACCTTCGCTCTTACTATCACATCCTCTCTGGGCCAAGGTGCCTGGCAGGCGAGGTCAGGTGACAGAAGGTGTCACTAACGCAAGCATGTGCCTGGCACACGGGCACTCGGCTAGAGATGGATGTCGCCATCATCAGCATCACCGTTATTACCCAGCCCTGATAGCACAGAGAGCAGGCTGGGGGACCGGAAGACGCTATGTCAACCGGAAGCACTGTTACGCTGATACTCCCTCTGCCCCTCTTAGACAGCCTTTGGCAGCCAACTCGGAGCTGATGGTGAGTACCCTGCTGGCTGCCTCCGGGTCCCTCTGCACACTCCCAGGGCTGCTCCTGCCCCTGGCCCATCTTCCAGCTATAGATAACGGCTCGTTTGATTGGGTCGGGCTGTGGCAGAGGCTTTAGGAATCCGGCAAGCTCTCTTGGTTGTAACACAGCTGGGGGCATTGCAGGGCACCTCTCTGTCTGGCAGGGATGAGGGATGGGCTCTGGGAATAACCTCTGGGTTCACACACTCGAGAATCCCTTCTCACCTCTCCTGCTCCAAAGCAGACCGGTGGGGAAGGGGTGGGGGGCAGGCGTGAGTCTGCTTCCAGAAGCAATGGTCACAGAATGAACCTATCCTCAATGAATGAGATTTTGTTGTTCTTTTTAATGAAAACAGATCAAAGCAGCTTAGCCTCAAAGGGCAGCTTTCAGGGTCTGTCCTGGGGCACACGGCATGTCCCCGTCCCCATCGCCAAGAGCATTCAGGAGCTCTGGGCAGAGACAGCACACACATTCCAGTCACCAGTGACACACAATGTGCCCCCTAGAAAGCCTCTTGGCATCAAAGATCAAAACCAAAACACGTTTTCAGTGAAGCAGACACATGAGTCCCTTCCCACCCCTAACCCAGCTTCAGAAATTGCAGGCCTCACTGGGGACTTATTCTTCAGGATTCTGCAAAATCAGACAATGGGCCTCTGCTCTCCCTGTTGCCTGAGAGTTTCTCCTGGCTCCGTAGGGCAGCCTGCTCTGGACTCCTGGATCCCTGGGACTTGGTGGACCTAACCTGGGCCTCAGGTACGGGCAGGGCAGGAGCCGAGAACTCGGGGAGGCTTAGCCTCATGCCTGGCTCTGGTGAAAGCCACCATAGTGTGGATGGGAGATTCTCACCAGGGGAGGCAGGGCTGGGGCACCCCACTCTGCATACCCACCCCCTTTTTCAGGCTAAGGTGCACTGCACAGTGAGAGCTGTTCTCATGGGAGTTTGCTTTGCCTGTGGGCAGGAAAAGTGTTGCGCTGCTTGTCCCTGCTCAAATCTACACACCCTTTGCGAGACGCGGTGCCTGCCCCTGCCACCCCAGCTCCGGAGCAGACTCGGACTCAGCCTCCTCGGCAAAGCCCTCAGCCCAGGCGTGTTGAGTCCCATGGCCCCTAGCAGCATCTTGAACATCACGCCTTGTTAGTTTGGCACTCACCACAACAGGCCCATGACTTACAGCCAGGGCCCCCAGACGCAGCGTCCTCCCACAGTCTGTCACCCCATGAGCCCTGCTGGGCAGCACAGAGCTGCTGCCCAGTACAGGACAGTGGCCACTCACTTGCTGACGGGGTGGTCTGGGACCTGAGGGGGTGGGGACTTCAGAGGAGGAAAGCAGGTCAACAACAGGGCCACGCACATCATAGGAGTCAGATGTCCATCGGGAGGGTGTGGGCCCCTAACGTGAGCTCAGGGTCTCGGGCAACAGGAGCTCCCTCCCTGTCTTTGGTTAGGTGCTGACTGACTCAAGGGTCCCAGAGAAGCAGGGAGCTGAGCTCCCTCCGTGTCTGGCAGGGCGGTTACAGGTGTGCAGGGTGTCTAAGGTGCAGGATGGACACGGAGGAGAAGGGACAAGGCCAGCCTCACGGAGGCAGAATCACTCACCAGTTCCTTCCTGAGCCAAGTGATGGCCTGGTCGATGCTCTGGAAGCCCTCCAGCTTGCTTGCACACAGCGGACCCTCACCCTGGCTGGCACCCCCAGGAAGTGGCGAGTGCTCGCCAGCTTCTCTCTGAGCCAGCCGGGGCTCCCCAGCTCCACACTCCGCCAGCTTCATGCTCTCCTCCTCTGCAGCCGCAGCCGGCCTGGAGAAAGGCCATGTCTGATCCTCCAGCCGGGCCTGCCACTCCAGGTAGGACGGTCTGCGGGTCTCCAGCCTGAGTTTCTCGGTCAGCGCCTTCAGGCTGCGGAGGTGGTCATCGGGAGGGGGTGCTGCTCCCACCAGCCCCTCACCCTCGCCCACTTCATCCACTTGGATTTGGGGCACAGACATTCTAGTGCCTGTCGCAGCAGCCACACATGGGAGGGCGTGGAGGGCAGCTGCCAAAGCCGGGACCTGCTCTGGTTGGCCTCATCCAGCTGGGCTGGGGCTGGGCTCAAAGTCGGTCCTGGGAGCCTCTCGGAGCAGCTGTGGGGCCCAGGGTCTAGGATTAGTCCCGGAATCCTGTGGGTGCCATGTGTGGCAGAGGCAGGAACAGACAAGACGGCAGGAATCCGTGAAGACAGCGCCTGCCAAGATCCACCCGTCCTGGGGGTGCGCAGAGCAGATCCGGGGCGAGCAGGCAGGGCTGGCAGCTTGGGGCCCTGAGGGAAGGACCAGAGCAGTGTCAGTTCTTGGCCCTCCAAGCCCCTGGAGGCAGGCATTGCCACTTCCCAGGTAGGGAAACGAAGACTCAGAGAGGTCTGAGAAGACTGGACTGGAGACAGCCGCACCGCTTTAACTTAAGGAAGAGATGCGAATACTAGGATTCAGTCGTGATGATCATGTATAAAACAATCCCATTTCTATTATCTAATGCTTACAGAAAGTTTTTATCCTTATTTTACAATGAGGAACTGGAGTCCCAAAGACGCTAGGTGACTCACCAAGAAGATCTCCCAGCAGATAGCAGAGTACAAGCCCAGGTGGTCCCTGGGGGTCCCTGGAGCCAGCTGCTCAGGCAGCCCGGCTGCCCTGCCTCCACCTGGCTGTGGCTGCTGTCTTCCTCCTCACTGAGCTTCCTCCTCAGCAACAACACCTGACCTCACCCCTTCAGAGGAGAGACACTCACCTGTGGCGGCCCAGGGAAGGCGCTGGGCTGTGAAACCTCGTGACTCACCCTCTTGGGGAGCTGGTTCTCACGTTCTCCAGGTGCCTGTACTGCACTGCACAGCACCAGGTGCCTCGAGGGCCCCAGCTGTTATCAGAGTCGCCTCCCTGTGTCTAGGAAGGGCACAAGCCAAGGGTCACCAGCTCCTCCAGCCAAAAAAGGGAGAAAAGTAACCAAGTCAGAATTTACTGGGACTATTCCATACTCAGGTCCCTGTGTCCCCAGGGATAGAGCAAGTGAGTGGAGAGGGACTGCACCTTGGCTTGCAGAGTGAGACTGAAAACTGTGCTGAAGAGCATGGCTGTACCAGAGTGGATTACTAGGGAACAGCATCCCAGACAAGGCTGACGTGAAAAAGCCGAGTGCTCGAAGCCTGGCGGGGCCTCCACCCCCTGGAAGAGGACAACAATGTCTACTGACTTGTATATGCTTAGAAGAAATGCCTGCCCAAAGAAGAAAAGAAACCGTCACTGCCGTGCGGGCTTGGAAAGGTGGGTTCTTGGTGGACACAGATCAGGGGACAGAATGAAGACGAGAAGGTGAACCCAAGGGCAGGCTGGGCTGCTGGGAGCCAGATCTACAGGGCAGGTCTTCTGGACAATGGGGCGCTGTCCCCCTCCTGCTGAGCCTGCCCCTGCCTGAGTGAGTGTATCCCAGGGAGAGCAGAGGAGCCCTCCAAGGCCAGCACAGACTTCTGGCAGCAGGAGAGCCCAGGCTTCTGGGGCTTCTGAGTCCACAGAGCTGGACCAGCACCCAGACAGTAGAGGATCCCTGAGAGATCCATGCAAGCACCTAGCCTGGGGGCTGCTGGTTTCCCTTAGAGGCTAGGCTAGGATTATGTCTGAGCTCTGGGCTCTGCTGGGCTGGCTGAGCCTTAGTGTCCACATCTGGAAAGAGGGGTGATACTGCTAACCTTTCAGGCTTTTGGGGACTGGCAGGATAGGGTTCACATGTGTGCCTGGGTCTCAGCATGCACAGTCTCTGGGCCTATGCAGCCTCCTTAGAGTCTCTGCTTTGCTGAGATGCCAGGGTCCATTCAGAGTGTGCCTGGGGGGCAGAAACCTAGTGGGGTTCCTTTCCAGAGTGGAGTCTCCTCTTAATCAGCAGTCATCTGCAGGCAGGGACAACAAGGGGAAGCCCTGTCCTCCCGCCCCTACAGTGACTCTGTAACTTCTCCATGGTATGGGGTGGGGAGGTCGTTTTAATTAGCAGCTTCTGCAGCTGCTCCAGAGGGCCTGGGAACGGGAGACAGTGGGCTGAGTCAGCCGAGGAGCAGCCTTCCCTGGCAACTTCCTGGCATGTGTCAAGTTCACTCCAGCCTCACCCTAGCCCAGGAGGCAGGACAGGGGGTGGACTGGGGGAATAGCAGGACACAGCATCCAGTGTGTGACTGTAGCCAGCCTTTCTACCCCCACACAGCTGCCTCTGTGACAGGCGGAGAAGCTGAGGCAGGAAGATTTCAAGTTTGACCCTAGCCTTTCCAACTTGGCGAGAACTTGTCTCAAAATTAAAAATTCAGAAAAGACTGGAGAAATATCTTAGCATGAAGACCCTGCACTCAATCCCTAGCATGCCCCCCACCCCGCCGCAAATCCTAAGAATTTCAGGATGGTGACCACAGCATAAGAATCTCCATGTCCTTCCATGCCCAGACCCCATGCCTGGCCCACAGTGAGCCCTGCGCCAGCGGTGGAGAACCTGTAACATGATGCAGTGTTTATCACTGAAGGCTCTGAGAGGTTCAGCGTCACTGCCCTAGACAACGCCACCTGGATGCAACCTGCCAGTGCTGTTCCGTTGCCCCATCCCCCTCACCCTTATATCTGCCGGCATCTGGTTGGACCTGGACCCGCCTGAGCACCTGAGCCACCCTGATCCTGCCATCTTTCCCTGGAAGCCAACTCACACATGCAGGGGCCCCATCTGCTCCCCAGTTTTGGATCTCAGAGGTGTGAAAGATCGCTGGCAGGAGCAGGGCTGCCTTAGAAGGGAGCAGCCAGCTCACGAAGGCCTGCTTCCTCTCCTCTCAAACTGAGGGTGCTGGGCTGACTCAGGTTTGACAGCTGTCCATCCAGAGGCCGAGGCCAGACTCAGGCCTGGTTCTGCTTCCGGTCTTGCTGCCAATAAGCTCAGGGCTGACTCACTCTTCTCCTCTGGGCCCATTTCCTGGCTGAGCAATGGCTCGGGAACAGGTGGAGTCCCCTATGGGAAAGCTCTCTGCAGAGTGCGAAGAGCTCGCCCACCTGAGCAGCGGGTTATCACCCAGGGATAGAGGTCACAGCTCTGGGCAGGGACTGAGCCTGCTGCCTTGTGTGCCTCCTGCCACCCCCAGCACACCTGCATGCTGAGGACCTGGTCACCAGGCACTGTCCCATGACTGCCACCCCCAGGTGTCCTGGTGGCTGAAGAAGCCCAGAGGGCTTTCTCCTTGCCCTTCCAGCTGGGTGCAGGAGTTAGGCTGGAATGTCTCCCACTCAGGCCAGGGAGGCCCAGGAGGAAGGGGTGCCAGCCACTGCCCACTCTTGGTGCTGAAGTGGATGCATCCTGAGCTGGTAGCAAAGTGTCACCTGGGCGCTGGGGACAGAGGCTGCAACCCTGGGCAGCCTCTCACACAGGTAACACAGCAGGGGACTTCAGGTCTTGACCCAGGGAAAGTGAAGCCTCCACCCTGCAGGACAAGTGGGCTTCCATCCACCCGAGGTGCCCCAGGGTGGGGAGCAAGGTGGAAGCCAAGACTAGAGACCTGGGGGCGCAGGAAAACAGGACGAGAACCAGTCAGGAATCCTTCCAGGCCCAGGCAAGCCCCACTAGGCAGTTCCTTCAGCTGCATGAGGAGGCCTTGAGGGTGCCACCCCTCCTACAGTCTCCATGTACCAGGGCCGAGACCATGCTGCACACACACTGCCGTTCAAACACGTCCTCTGGCTCTGCCAGCCATGAGCTCATTGCCACCGTGGGAGGAACCAGGTAGGTGCAGTCCTGGCCACCAGCCCGCTCCTTGCCCCAGATGACCTAATGCGCTCAGCTGGAAAACTTTCAAGCCCACGTCCCCATGGGCTGCTGGGAAGTTCTCCTTCTCTTCCCACCTGGGCTCTTATCTGTTACTTTCCTGCCTTGGATTCTGCAAGAGCCACTCACTTCTTCTGCATAGTACACAAGCTTTCTAAGCCCTGCCAACTCCTGCCCCTCCAGTTCTATGTTGGCTCATACCCCCGAGATTTCGTCCCTTCAGGCTGGAGCCCCTTCGCTCCCTCCTCTGCCTAAGAGATCTTCTCCTTCTGGATGCTTTTGGACGTGGCAGGGCTAGGTTGTTGGTGCTCAGCAATGACTCAGAGCGATCCCACCAGCACTCCTCCTAGAAATGCGCCCTGTGCTGACACATGTGCTGCTTGATCAGCAAGCAGCAGTCCCAGTTTTCAGATGGGGAGACTGAGGCACAGACAGCTTGAGTAACTCACCCCAAGTCACTGATTGAGTAAGCTGAGTCTGGAGGTTGAGGCCCCTGCTGTCTGGCTCGAGGCTAATGCCTGAGCACCAGGCTTCCTGCCCCTCTGAAACCATCACACTCTCCCCAGGGTCTTTCTTGATGGCCCCCTCTGCTAGACCCTGGTGTACTCCAGAGTGAGGCCCAAGCCCTGTGACCTGGCTCGTGGGATGTGTAAACATGACGGAGCAAATGGGTGGTCAGGTTGGAACACCTGCACTTAGTGGAGCCCGAGCTTGCCTGCATCTGACAGTTGGAGAACCCACGAAACCTCTGCCACCATTCTCACCAGAGGCCACTCACTTCCACCTGCCCTGACCTTGGCCTTCCTGGACACAGGTGTGCCAATCCCCACTTGGAACATGTCGGAACAGCTTGCACCAAATGCAGGAGCTCTGAACTGGACCCAGACAGAACCTCCTTGAGCCAGGTGTCCTCCTCCTCGCCTCTGGAAACAGCGCCCCCTACTGTAGGGAGCGAGGCCCTGCTGTGCGGACACCCCCTCCTCCTGGGGAGGTCACGTGTCCCACCTGGGCTGATTAGAGCCCCCCAGGAGGCAGTGTTGCTCCCAGACTGCCTGAGGGTTTGGGGCTCCTAGCTCTCCCCAGGAAGGGCTGCTGGCACACAAGCCAGGCCGACAGGACAGTCTGGGCCCTCACTTAGGCCTGGATGGGAGCCACCCCACCCAGCCTTGCCTACACAGCTGCCCAGTTCTCCTGGGCTTTCAGCTCCTCCAGGCTAGGTTCCGGCATTCATAACTGACTAGTGGAAGCAGGTGTTGAAGATGGGATGCAAAAGAAACGGGTATTTACTGATACCTGGCTTTTGTGTGCCTGTCTGCCTGCCCAATCTGCCCACCTGCTCTCCTAGCTATAGTGAGCAACACCCAAGCTGAGAACAGCAGGCCAAGCATCCTTCTGTTTGTTCTCTTGACCAGAGGACCAAGTCCTCCCGCCCGCCCCTCTCCGGAACCCTCTGGGTCCTGGTACCCCATGGGAGCAGTGATTTAGCTTGGTCAATCAGAGATGCAGGCCCCTCTGGGTTTCAGCTTTATGGCTGCCTGGTGTGGGTGGTGCCAGCCCAACTGTCCCCACTAAAGGTCTGTGGTGGCCTCCGGCTCTGCCTTCTGGCTGGCCTACCTTCTCCTTTGGGACTTTCCCTTTTGCCAATCTGTCAGCCCCTGGCTCCTTCTCTGTTGCTGGCCTTTGGGGGTCCTAATTCACATACAAAGGCGACGCACATAGTGAGGGCCAGGTGGCAGCATGAGGCTCATCATGGCACCTAAAAAGCCCCTCCCACATGTCCCTGTGTCCCTGGAGGAGGTGCGCCACCTGCAGCTGGGACCCGCAGTGTGGCTGCTGGCTGGCTGTGCTCAGTGACTCTGCACCAAGCCCCTCTCATTCCTAGCTGATATGTGTCCTCATTCACAGATAATGACAGACAAGTGTAAAACTGTCCAGGGCCTCCTGGCAGGAGCGCCTCTGCTGGATTACTGTCCTCTGGTCATGCAACCCTCTCCACCCAACTGTAGTGCCCAGGAACTGGGGAGAGCAACTAAAGGTCCGACAGCCTGGCAAGGGGCTCAGGGCAGGAGGTGCATCATTTGGAACTGAGGTATGACCAGGGACCTCACAGACATGTCCCCCAACACCAGTACAGGCAGGCCAACGGTGATGTCACCTTCTAGGGTTTTCACATGTTGGTGCTTCACCCTCTTTGACTTCACACAGGAAAACCCAGGGTTGTAGTGCTGGCTCCCAGGAGTGTGCACCTGTCCTGGCAGCTGGGGGACAGCTGGGTGGGGTGCACTTCCCAGCAGGCCCTATGAGTCCTGTGCTCTGATCCTGAGGCCTGAGCCTGGGTACTTGGGCATTGTTCCCTTCCTTTTGGCCTTACATGTCTCACCAGGAACCTTCCAGCCACAGTACCAGTTACCCTTCTAAAACACAACTCCGACCCTGCTCTGGTAGCTTTCTGTGAGGGCCACCCTCACAATGCTGTCAAGCTCACGAGACACAGCTGGGGCTGACATGTGCCAGGTACCCCATGGGCATGAGAACCTTGTGATCCACAAACTACGTTCACTCCATAATAGATAAGGAAACTGAGGCACAGCACGGGAAGCTGGCCCAGTGGCTCTGAGTGTACAGGCCAGGGCAAGGGGTAGGGCCTAGGAGGAAGAGCCAGCAAGGCTGGGGGCCCAGGGAAGGCCATGGCTCTGCAGCCCCCTACCTGGGCTACCCAGCATCCTCTGGGAGCTGTCACTTGGACATAGCAGCTGTGCCCTGCGCTGTGCTGTCTGTCCTTTGACACGGGTCTCATCGCAGGAACCACCTGGACTGTGACACTGGCCCACATCTGCATGGCAAGAAGGCTGGGCAGGACTTCCAGTCCCTTTCAGCTGGGCCAGCTGGGGCAGGGGTCTCAGTGACCGCCATTTTCCAGAGCACACCCCAGTCCGAGCTGGCCACTGGCTGCCAGCCCCACCCATATGGAACTTTCCCTCTGCAGTGTCACGAGTCCTCTGAGGAGTTCTGGAATGCAGAAGTGGCTGTACCTGGCTAAGTTCCTCAGCCTCCACCTTTCCTTAGCAGGCAGGTCTGGGGGTGGGCATCCTCTGGGTCAGCTTGGCAGTCAAGCCCGAAACTGTCCAGGCTGCCTGCTGCTCTGGGCCTGGACAGTGGCAGAGCTCCCGCACATGTGCCAAGCCACTGCGTCCCTCTGCTCAGTGTGCTGTGTGGGTCACTGAGCCACGGGACCTCATCAGAGTCAGGGCAGGGCTAGGGATAGAGCCGCTGACAGGGAGTAGGGTGGCACCTCATTGTCCTCTCCTGCATCTGCTTGTGCTCTGAGGACACATGTCCCTTTGTCCTGGGTGGGCATCACAGATCTTCATGTCACAGGTGAACAGGGAAAGGCAGGGCTGGGGCCCTAGGCTTCTCTATCCAGGTTTAATCATCAACCCAATGCTGACATCACTCTGAAAGCCCCAGGCGGATGGCGCTGACCTCCCAGTGGCACTCAGGGTGGCAGGTGGCCACGGGGACATGACAGATAGAGGGGAGCAAGGGGAAGGGATACAGCCCTGCACCATGCACAGTTGCTGCAGAGTGGCCCCGGGCCCTTTTCTTCAGCTTCAGGTTACCATGGTGACCGAAGCAGGAGGGACACTGGCTGGGCTGGCCTTGTTCCATCACTCCCTCACTCTGTCACCCCCTTCCAGGCCTGTTGCCATCCCAGTGCATGGTCAGAGCACTGTTGGGAACCCAGGGACAGGGGCCCCACAGAGGCCTGGCTGTGTTGAGGGTGTGGAAGGGGAGGGAATATGGTAGAGCTATTGTGTGTGTGTGTGTGTGTGTGTGTGTGTGTATGTGTGTGTGTGTGTGTGTGTGATAGGCGCATGTGTACATGTCCTGTAGGTGCATACGTAAGTGTGAGCATGTGCATGTGAGTGTGTGGAGCAGGTAGAGTCTCATAGGCCTCTGCATGGCTGGCATGTGACTGGGGTGTGGGTGCGGGGTTAGGGCTGGGGTTAGCATTATGCAGGACTCCTGGCTGGAGTCTTCAAACACATGAACACACACACACACAGAGTCTACACTATAGTTGGGAGTGCCCCACAGTGGTGCCTGCTGTCCCTCACGGTGGCCCTGGCCTTTCCACCTCTGGATACACCTTGCGCTGCCTGATCACCCTCCCTGCAAAGCCCTGGCAGAATCCACCCCTGCTTCCACAGGAGGCCTTGGCCCTCCCATCCCCCAGGCTGGGTTGGGTGCCGTGGCCTCTCCTTCCTTCCCAAGATGGGGCTCAGCCTGTCAGGTCCCAGACTGAGGGCAGAGCAGGGCACCTGCCTGAATTCTCCTGGGGACCTTCACCCCTCCAAGCTCAGTTTGCTGACAGGTGCAGCTCTATTCAGAACCCAAAGCCTCCGTCTACAGAACACCTGGAATAGTAAGAATGATACATTTTAAAATCACACTGCAGTTTGTATGTTGTTGTTGTTGTTGTTTTTTCTCAACACACTGTGGCTGAGAAAACAAAAACCAGAGAAATTATGAGAGCAGAGAGGCCACCAAGCTCCATGAGTGCTGCTGCATGGGCTTGGATCAGAATCCTGGAACTTCAAGCTCATCCTTGCTTCTGTTGTCCAGAAAATGGGAAAGCTCACTTCCTTTCGCCCAGACATGACAAGGAACAATCTCTACAAATACCTAAAGTCTTTGCAAATTCCAAGTGCTGGGTCAGTGCTGAATAATGGATGCTCCGGCTGCTGAGAGGCGACTGCGAGGAGCCTAGGAGGACAGAAACCTTTTCTTTCGTTTTTCCCAGTGAATGAAGTTAGGGAGAAAATTGCCAAGAAAGACTTGTGCCTCACTGTTGGTCAGCTGGGAGGAGGAGGAGGCCTGGGCTCCTGGAGCCAAACATCTAGTTTATGGCTTCCCTGAAAGGGGATAAGAAAGCAGGGGGCTGCTCTAAGGACCAGGAGCCTGGGGACACCCAGAGTCCCTGCCATGTTCCCTCCGGGGTGCCAGGGAAGGCTGCTTGAACAGGGCAGGCAGGCCAGGTACCTGTGAACCTGAGGACGTGGGTCTAGGATGGGAAGTGGCTGTGGCAATGCAGGGGGGCAAGGCAGGGCTGTCCACCCAGCGCGTCATCACCCCGGCCAGCTGACGCCCATGACCACAGGGCTTTTCTGGCCAAAGCCCACAATGGCAACGGGGATCTGGGCACAGAAAGCAGACAGAGTGGCCTTTGGAGCAATCTGCAGAGATGAAAGCAGAGCACAGCTCCAGCCGTATCCTGGCTACAGGAAAAGGGGTGCTTACCAGCTGATCACCCTGCAGCCTACAGAGTCATGAACGTGGCATTTGTCTCTATCCCCAAGCAAAGCAGTGAGACCTACTCAGATCCTCAGGATAATTGGATCCAACTTCAAATCAGCAAAACCAACAAACTCCAGTTCAAGTGGGATTTGTCCTTCCAACGTCTTGTTTTCTGTTTTACCCTGCAAGTTCCCAGCACAAGGACTTCCTAAGAGGCTCTGAGGCGCATGCGTGTTTATGCAAGCTGCAGGTCTGGGCGTGCTGACCTTGGGGCTGGAGGGCTTAGTGTTTCCCGGAGTGCAGGTGGGCCATCCCGGGGGTGACAAGGGGTCCAGTGTGGCCTCAGCCAGCTGGGACTGGAGGAGGTGGGGGCTGCAGCTGGCTGCAGGAGTGGTGCAGAGGACATGCTGGGCACGGAGGAGAGTCGGTCCTGAATGCTCACATGCAGGCCAGAGCAGGTGGAGTGTGACTGAGTTCCCTTACTGTGAAAGCTGGCTCCATGACCTTGGTGAACAGGCTCACGCCCCTAGCTCTCAGGCTCCTCATCCAGAAACAGGATCCCAGTGGAGTCTGCCTCACAGTCTGGGAGGACCAAAGGAGAAATGCGTGTGAGAACTCCTAGTTCTGGCCCTGGGTAGGCTCCTGCTGTTGGCCCTTCACCATGCCTGGCTGGTGCTGTCCTTGGCTTGTCACATGGCAAAGTGGCTTCCGAGCCACCACAGTGCCCTGAAGTGCATCTGTGTGCTACAGAGCATGACCTTCCTGCCCTGGCTGCTCAGCAGCCCCAGCCACACTCCATGCTCCTTGAGGCAGGGCCACCATCCCCGGCATCCTCAGCACACTCTGTGTTACTGACCTCAAACTGTTGCAGACACAGTGCCCTATGCTCTGTGGTATTAATGGGCGGGCTACACCCCAGCTATGTTCAAGTCAAGACTCCCATGCCCCATCCCACAGAAGTTCCCACTCCATGGGCATCCAGGGCAGCTGACCCTAGTCTTCATCCTCAGAAGCAGGTTTGATATGTAGCAAAGCAGTTTTGAGGAATGCACTGCTGTCCATGAAGACAGGTATTTGGGCTGCCCAAGCAAACTCCAGGGAAGCTTGACTTCAACAGGGGCATGCAGGAGGATCTCCTGAGCCCTTCCAACAAGGCACGGAGGGCAGCAGGAGACAGGCCAATAGGCCCCTGCCAAGGGCCTGGGTCAGGCTGTCTGGATCTGGAAATGAACGAGGTCTCAAAGTGACTGTGTGTGGCGGCATGTTTTTTAAGACTTGCTTTCATTCATGTTTCAGAGTAGGGTTGCTGTCACCTTCCTCTAGGTTTGCAGCAGCTGCAACCAACCAAATAAGACAGTGATGACAGAAGCACCAGCTGGGAGCATCTGGCTGCATGGCCATAGGGTGTGTGGGGGTCAGTTCCTTCCTGCCCAGGTCCCCAGGGCTGAGATGCTCGCGGGACCAGGCATTCAGTGTCCCTTCTCTCTCAATGGTAGATGGGACAGGCCCTCGGTGGCCTCCTAGCACACACCTGCATCCAGGGCCCTGGGTGGCTGTTTCCAGCCTGACTCAGAGGCACTGCTGGCTTCCTAGCCCTGTAGAAGCCTGGGACTGTGCCCACCACAGAGGCCATTGTCTGGGTCTATGCACACTTGGAAAGTGAGCCTGGATGTGTACCTGCTCAGGGTCAGGGACATGCCCTGTAAGGGAGCTACAGAGACCTATGGCCAGTCCCAAACCTGCATCAGGTACCTGGCAAGAACCAAGAGGTGGCTTAGCCCATGACCCCACAGAGATAAACTGAGCCCGCCTGCCAAAGCTGCTGGGGCAGAGGCTACACACAGTGGGCTGGTGACTGAAGAGTCCTGTGGAATTGACCAAACAAGAAAGGACCCACTGCAGGAGCTCCTAGGAGCCCCACGGAGGGCCCAGGGCCTAAGCTGTCCCAGGGCCAGAGCTGTCCCAGGACCAGAGCTATCCCAGGACCAGAGCTGTCCCTTTCTTATTGCTCAGGAGGCAGAGGAGCTGTTCTGTGGTGAGGCTGAGGGGCTGAGGGTCTGGTTTGCCGGGGGAGAGGGGAGCAGGCAAGTTGGGGGCAGTGTAGCTCCTGACTGCTGTTGCTGTTCCTCCCACTCCTCGCCTCCATCTCCGCTTTCTTCTGGAGAGACAGGCGGAGAGGGGAGGGCTGGACTCCAGCAGACAGAGCACTGGCCCAGCCAGGAAGTGCCCAGGTTTGCAGTCTTCCAGACTCCATTCAGCAACTGGCATGTGGCGGCTGGGACACCCACCAGCTCCTCCCCACCAGCCCGTGCTGCCGGCTCCCTGCACTCCTGCTCGGCTCAGCACTCTGAGCCCCACTGTCCCCACTCACCCCTGTGAGCCCCAGGCGCTCACACATCAGCACCACCCTAGTGACTCCCCAGGGATGTCTCTCAGTGGCTCTCCCATCCCCACTGCCACCAGATGATCGGTCATCTTCTGCCTTGGCAAGCAGCTCAGCACTCTAGTCCAGTAGAGCCACAGAGCACAGCTCCATGGGCCTGGGGTTCCAGGCCATCCCTGAGCCACAGGTTGTTATCCACCAGCAAGATCTAACCAGAGTGGGGCCAGCCAAATAGCTCAGTGGATTAAAGTATCTGCAAGCAGGCACAGAGGCCTGGGGTTCAATCCCCAGGCCTGCCATGCTGACCCCACCCCCAGGGCACGCTAAGACTGCAATTGAGACTGGGTGTGGTGGTGCATGCCTGTAATCCCAGCTCTTGGGAGCTTGTAAATAAGCGGATCACTACAAGTCCGATCTAGTAGTGAGACCCTGAACACCTTGTAGACCCCCCCAAAAAAATCTACCCGAGAGTGACCAGGCACTGACCACCAGATTCATTTAAGTGCCCCGTGCAGGGCAGCTGGGCTAGCAGATAGGGCAGCAGGTACTGGTCACTCAGTCAGTCACACGAATGCAAGGATTAGGACGGGAGCAAGGGCACAGAGTCAGGGGTCTCAGGTCAGCAAGACGGAGCCTTCCAAAGTTGGCCAGGTCTTCCAGCCTAGATGGGACAACCGTCAGCTAGCTCCACTGTGTCCCTGGAGATGGCAGGGGACCTTCTCAGGTCACAGGATGAGCCCAGCACACAGCTCTCATTTCATCTGGATGTGACTGGCTTCTCTCCCTTCGCTGCACTGGGATCCTTGGATTTCCGACACCTGTGTTCGTTAGAGTGCTGCCTCAGGAGCCTGGGGAGGCAGGCGTGGGAGACTTAGCTCTTTCACCAGCTGCATGAGCTGCACCCAAGGGCCTAACTTCTGACTCCCTCTGACCACACCACTGACCCCCGTAAGCCTGGCTATGAGGCTAAAGTGACCACGGGTGTGAAGGGTTCCCTGCAGCATGTGACTGGTAGAAGCTCTCAGCAAACAAACGCTGGAGGAACAGCTCCAGGCTCCAGTGCTAGGCCCTGAAACCACACGGGCAGGCACCTCGCTGTCCCGCGCATGCAGTCAGGCTACAGGTGCTACCACCTCAGCTTGCCCAGACCAGACCAGCCCTTCCTGAGCAGGACACCTGTCTGTGGGGGCATGGAAAGGAAGCCGGTTGGAGCCAGGACTCCGCTGGGTGCTTGGGGACAGCCCTGTGCGTGGGAACCATCTCGGCGCCTAGGATTCTCTGGAAGACAGAGTGTGTAACAACTTGACTCAGGAGAACCTGCTGTAGGTGAGACAGCGCCAGCATCCCCCCTCATCCTCACCACCAAGGACCACCTACCTCCAGATCGTTGGTGCAGGTGGGAGGGGTTCGCAAAAGCACCACATTCACTTGACTTGATTGAGGAAACATCCACCCCCGCCCTGCCCCATGGGATCGGCGGTCCCTTGTCCTGCTGACTCGTGCCAACTGCGGAGCTGACCTGTCTTTTCCCTGAGGACCTTGGGTGTGCGGTCCCCTCCCACTCTGGCTTCAGCCCTAGAGCCATCGTGGGGGACCATGCCCTGGGTCACCTGAGCTGCGATTGCAGTTTTACGGTCCAGAACTTCGGTGGGGCCAAGCCTGAGCGCAGGAGACGGGTGGGCGTGGACGTCACAAATGACCTGGGCATCCTGCGCCACCCCCTCTGACCCCAAATGTCCAGTCATAACCTCAGCCCTACACAGGCCAGCAGGGTGTTGAGGGCGGGATGGAGCATAGTGCAGCCGCCCCGTCCTGGGAAGAGAGAGGTAGGAGCCCAGGAGCAGGTGACCGGGACCCTCCCCAGCCGGCCCTCCTCCCTCCAGCCCAGGCGCGAACCCACCTTGGGCGCGGGAGGCGTCGGCGAGGTCGCGCTGTTGCTGGCGCTGGCGCTGGCACTGGCGCCCGGTCCCCGCCGCCCGCTTCTTGCTGGCTCTGGCGGCTCCCGCCTCTTGTGAATCCTAGGCACTGTTCTTTTGAAGGGACGTGGTTTTCTCTGCGTTGCGTCAGGGCCGTTGCCTGGCAACGCGGCGCTCTTGCCCGCCTTTGCGCTACGCGTCGGCCTCATTCAAGCCCAGCCGGGGTCCGAGGGCGCGCGGGTCCTAGAGCCCCCCGAGTTCACCCCCTGGCGCAGGGCGGGCCAGCCGCAAGCCCTTCTGACCCCAGGCGAAACCAAACCCAAGCATCCATTTTTCATGAAGCCGGATCCTCACTTTCCCGGAAATAAACCCAGCAAAGCTGTGTGGCTTTGCCATGGTCAAAGCTCTGCTGTGTGGAGGGGGCAGGACCCCCACACCCCAGCCTGAACCACACGCTCCACCCACGGTGGCTGGGGCTGTCCCCAAGCCTGAGGCCTGGCAGGGACTGGGGAGCAAAAGTCCAGCCCAGCTTTCCCGGGGAACTCCAGAGCTGCAGGCACCTAGGATGCGCAGGACCGCAGCAGGGGCAGCCCTTACCTTCCGCGTAGCCTGCAGGGTCCATGCTGGGTGCAGCAAGGGCCTCCTGCGCCCTCCCCGGGCCTGGGGGGAAGGTGGTCTCCTCCCAGACCCCACCACGCCCCTTTCCTACTTGCCTGGGTGCAGAAGGTCCCCCTAAGCGAAAATGCCCATCTCTTTCCCTCCTGCCCTGCCCACATCCTCTTCCCCTCGCTCAGGTTGGTAATCTTTGGGGACCCCTTTTTCTCACCGCTGTGGTAGAGGTCACTTGAAGGACGACTCCCAACCACATCAATGTTCAGCTCTGGACACATCCACGTCCCTGCAGCGTTGGTCCAGAAGGGTGAACTGAGTTGCTGAACCTTTCAGGAAAATTGGCTCAGGGATGCTGTGTAGCCAATTTCAAGGGTGTTGAAAGAGATGAAGGGGCGCTGCACGGGAAGACAGGAGGACGGAGCCGGCCTCCCAGGGCAGAAAACCTGGGGCCCCACTGGGGCCCTGGCCTGGTTACCACTCAGCAAATCACTCTGGCTGCTTCCCTTTGGGATGCCCTGGGGGCTTGCCCTGACCTGTGCAAGGCCCCTGGGGTGGTTGTGGGCCCTTTCCACCCTCTGTCACCTTGATCAGGGGCTCAAGACCTCTGGACCTAGTCTCTTTGCAGCCACACTGAGACAAAGAGGAGAAACTGCCCTTTACTTCCAAGGCATTGAAACTGAAGCGCGCCGTGTCCATCCGTCTTTCAGAGTCCTCCTAGATGCCCTTATCTGCCTGCACAATAAATACCACCTAGCCTCTATTAAATAGCCAGCAGTGTTCCAGGCTTTTAGGGAACAAATTGAGATAAAGGACTTTGCTTAGGAGAGCTAATGTCCTCGTGGGGGAAGCAAGGTCCTGGTAAGTTAGCAATGCCATCAGTTACAGAGAGCAAAACTGCAGGCCCAGATGGAAAGCAACGATGTGTCTGTGGCCGCGGGGGAGGGGCGACCTCATTAGTAAGGTGCTGTCTGGGTAGGGTTGGGGGAAGAGCAGGGGAAGGTGCCACAGGAGGCAACTGTGGAGCAGGGGTGGGGAAGGCTGCTTCGGGAGAGGAGCGGGAGGGGGCTGGCCATCCCAGGAGGCCTCCCTTTCCAACACAGCGCACAGCTGGGCAGCATCCCTGCCCTGCTGCACTTGCAGGGCACAAAATACCCCACATTCCACTCTCTGACCCCCATTGATGTACTGAAGCTGCTGTGGCAAGCTCCATATCCCTGTCTCCATCTCCTGTCATTCACCTCTCCCCATGCTGGTGATTTGAACTGTGGTAACTGGGGGACAGAGAGAGAGAGAGAGAGAGAGAGAGAGAGAGAGAGAGAGACGCGGCCCTGCTCCAGAGACCGTGTAGGACTCAGAGTCGAGGTCAGAGTCCACTGGCTTCTGTCATCTGCCCAGGAAATGACTTTTCCACTGGGAGGAACATGGCATGACAATAGTGTGCGTTTCCAGAGAAACCATGAAGCGTTGTTATCGGTGGATTTAGCAGCAGCTGGGGCTCTTCGCTGCCCTCCTCTCTCAGAAGAGGTAGACTCGCCTCAGGAATGGGCTCTCCAGCCCACAGGGAGCCCCCAAGGCCCCCTTAGGTGCCTGTCACTCTGAGTTGCCCACCCAGCAAGGCATGGGGATCATATACTTTTTTAGTGGGAAGCCACCTAGCTGAGCGTCCACCTTGGTCCTGGGGTGTCACCAGCCCCCTGAACCCAGGTGAAGAGGAAAGAGCTGGCTTTGGCAGGGATCCTGAGGTGGAGGGGGTGGAGGCCTCGTTGACCAGGAGGGAGGCTGGGCTGAGGTCAGAGGTGGAGAGTGTGAGGCAGCGATGGAGGGGAGGCACTAGGAAGGGTTCTGCGGCTGTGGGCCTGGGAAGATGTCACAACGCTCCCATTTTAGGGGAGATGGCCGAGGACAGGACTGGACAGGAGGCCCAGGAGAAGGTTTCTGCTTGTCTAGAGGCAAGAGGAGCTGCGTGTCTGGGTCACAGTGGGGTGCCTTATGGAAATGGGGCTCCTGGCCTTTCCTAGAGAACCATGCTGCAAAGGAAAAAGCGAGAGGGGACAGCAGATGGTAGAGGGAACCAGCAGGGGCTGCAGCCCGGCAGCCTGGTCAAGCCCTGCGCAGCTGTGAGGACTGGGCCCTCGAGGTAGTCGCTTCAGCAGCGGGGCCACTTCCTGGATGCAGCGGGAATTGTCTCATTAGGCTGGCTGCGTTGCAGAGAGCCTTGCCCTGGGCCTCCTCCAGGTTGGTGGCCGTGGTTCCAGGACCTGTCCCTCGCAGTCTGTGCTCTGAAAAGAAGGTACCAGACCAAGGATTTGCTCCCCATGGTCCGTCCATACTTGGGCTTGAGTAGTTTCTTCCTGCTCTGAGGTTTAGGTGGAGGCTCAACTGTCAGACTGGGGCCCCTTCCCTTGGTACAGGTGCTGGGGCAAGAGGAGAAGAGGGGACCCAGGTGGGGGCTGAGGCCGACTTCCCATGCCTGCACCCCCTGGTCCCCAGAGTCCAAGGGTGTGAGCTCAGAGCCTGACCTCGAGGTTGTTATAAAGGTATATTTGTCCAGGCAGGAGGGAAGAATAAACATGTTTTCACAGTTTATTAACTTTATTTATAATGTTCAAACATTTAGACACAAGGCGCGTGGGCCTGCCTTTATGCATTTACTCTGGACTTCTCAAATGTCAGGGTGGGCGTGACAATAGCCCATCATGTGGTTTGTTTAAGGAGCAGAAGACAGCATGCTGCACACAAACGTCTGTCACAGCCTTGTGACACTTGCGCTTTTCTCCTGGGAGCACCTACAGGAAGGGTTGTGGGGTAAGTGTTCAGAGCCTGACATGCTCACACCTGCGGTGATGGAAGGACAGCTCTCTGGAAGGCACCAGTGTGAATGACAGCAGGAGCGCTGCTGTTCACAGCGACGTGCACGTTGCTGATGGCAGGAGAGAGCTGCCAGGTGGGATGATCAGTATTGGCTCCCCCAGGAGCACCCCTGAACCACAGAAAGACCCTGGGAATGCACCAGAGGACCCAGCTCTATTTCCAATGAGACTTTTGTCACATGAGTCACACATGGTCCGAGCTCCTGAGGATCCTGGTCCCAGCACCACCGTGAGGCCAGAGCGTGTTCTGTCGGCGATGGCTAGGAGACAGGAGATCTGGTGACAATGTGGATCTGGACCAGAGGCAGGCAGCAAGGAGGCCAGGGCAAGGGCGAGTTGGGGGATGCTCAGGGGCAGGGTACAGACAGAGGCCCTGCAGGTGAGAGCCCCACTTGAAGTACAGCGTGGAGCTGTGCTGGACCCATGGCACAACACAAAAGTCTAGGGCCTTTGGGAGAAACCTGCCCCTTGAAGAGGCCAGGTGAGGGATGCCAATGGCTTCTCTAGCTCAGGAGTGCTGTGCATGTGATGGCGTGGTCTCCACTGTGAGGAGAGGACCTAAGGGGATAACTCCTTTCTACCAGGCAAGCCCTGATCCTAGGCCCCTGGGGCAGGTCATGAGAAGCTGCCACACAGCAAGATGAAATGGGGCCTAATCATTATACACCCCATCCTAGTTGGTGAAATAAAGGCCGGGGTGTTTCCCATGCAATATGCAGACTGCAGGAAGAATGTGGGGAGACAGCTGTGGATTGATCGTCCGCTTTCTCCCTCTCTTACTGTTCCCCTAGTATCAGCTCGTGCTTACTGACTCCAGGGGTGGGACACAGCCCCTTCTGCCCAAACTGACCTCTTCGCCTCCCACGACGCTCCTGCTCTCTGCTACTTGGGGCAGATCCGTCAGCCTTTTGATCATTAGTGTCCTCATCTACACACCAGGGGTAACAATGTCTCCCTTTAGGGCTCACAGCGAGGGTTAGAATCAATGCCTAGCGAATGCTGCTCTTCCCTGTGAGTCACCAGGACACTTGGGATGCGTGGGCACCCTGACTCTTTACCCACTAACCAAGTCAGCTCTTGGTAGTGACTTTTTGTGCAAGGTGGGAGAATGAAAAGGGGGGCTGCGGACACAACTCAGGGCTGGGTTTCAACCCCTGGTAGTGTGTGAGTGCACACACACATACACAGACACACATGGAATCTCAGTATTGTTATCCATCCATCCCTCAGGTTGCCGCTGAGCTCAGGCATGGAATTCTTCACAAGGATGCGTGCCTCAGTCATTTTTCTCCTCACTGGGATGTGATACTCAACACCCATACCTTAACAGAGGAAAGCTTTATTTTATTTATTTTTTGGTGGTACTAGGGATTGAACTCAGGACCTTGGCCTTGCCAGGCAAGCACTGATTCCACCAAACTATCTCCCCAATGAAAGCTTGATTTTAATTCATGGTTGCTGGCACCAAGGCAAAATGGTACAGTGGAGAGGCACAGCAGAGGGAAACTGCTCAAGCTATTACAGCCAGAAAACAGAAAAAAGGGATAAGCTCAGGAGGAAGACGCATGCTTCAAAGTCACATGGCCAGGGACCTGCCTCTTCTGACCATGAGCCACCTCCAGTGGCACCTCAGCTCTAGTACCTCCACAACCCAACTATCTTCCCAAAGCCCGTCTAGGAGAGCATGAGACCTCTAGGGGGCAATCTCTGTCTGAACCCCTATAGCATTCCACTCCTGGTCCCCCAAAGACATACTATGCCTTTGTGCAAAGTGCATTTAGTCCATCTCTGTCTTAGTTACTTTTCTCTTATTGCTAAGACAAAACATCCTATATCCAAAATTAAAAAGAAAGGGCTTATTTTGCTCTCTCTTTCTTTTGTGTGTGTGTGGGGGGGAGGTGATTCAGCCTACAATCAGCCAGCTCCAAAGTAGGGTGCCATGGCATAAGGACAACACTTCAAAGTGACAGAAGATAGCAACAGCAGCAAGAGCATCAGGGGAGGACAAGTCTCTTTTTTTGCCTTATGTTGTAGGTGGGCTACCCACCCTTGGGTAGGTACAGCACCCTCACCATCTTAGCCTTCCTCTGGCACAGGATGCGAGGATGTTTATGAAGAGAGGACTCAGGCACCCTGCTGAGTTGCTTTCTTAAGTTTCTAAACTTCTGAAGTTGACACAGTGTTGTAACAATTCCTAAGAGTCACCAAAGTCAAACACTGCCGAAAAGTCCACGTCTAAAGTTTCTTCTGAAATCTAAGGCCAACTCCTAGCTGTGAGTCCTGTGAAAGTCATAAATAGTCTCATCCCAAAAAGGAGAAACAAGAGGACAAAAACAAATAGGACAAAAGTAAAACAAAAACCCTGCAGCATAAACATTAAGTTCTGTAGCTTCTTGTCTGGTAAAAATGTGAGCTGCAAGCTTGGGCAGTCTTATTCCTATCATAGTATAGGGAACTATACTTATATATATATTATACATAGTATATGGTGCCCTCAGGGTTCCTCTCTTGGTGTGGTTTTGCTTACAGCCGTTCTGTGTTTCTGACATCCCCAGTTTCCTGGGGTCTCCACTGCACCTTTGGCTTCACCTTCTACCCCATCAGAGGGACACTGCTTAGCTTCTCAGGTCTGCTTCTGAAATCTCAGTGAAAACCTCCCGGACCCCACAACTCTTGCTACAGCCTTAATGTTGGGTACTTTGGAATTTCCTCCACCAGATTAATTAGCCCACCACACTCAACCTCAAACTCCAGCAAATTTTCAGGATATGGACAGAACATAGGTAAATGTTTTCCTGAAGGACAATGCACATGGCCTTCAGGCCAACTGTCGGTGGTGTCATAGTTCCCAACTGTAACTTCCTGAGCCTGGTCTTCACTGTCTGCATCTCGATGAGCATTCTGGCCTTCTGAACCCTGACTAGGACCTCACACTGAGTTCAGCTTACAACGTCTCTTGCCAGCATCTCCAAACCCTTCCTCTACTTCCTGAGGCTTCTAAGTCACATGGTCAGGCATAGTCGTGGTAAGGACCCCACCTGTCTGGCACCAAAATCTTAGCCACTTTTTTGCCACTGAGACATGATACCAAACATCCAAAACTTAAAGGAGAAGAGATTGATTTAGGCTCATGATTCTTGGCTCCAAAAAGACTGGCATGAGCGAATGGCATCGAGGAGGAAGGCTGTGATGCCGTGGTGGTCAGGAAGCAGAGAACAGAAGATGAGCCTGGAAGGGAGATACATCCTTTCAGGCCACACCTCCAGTGACCTGCCTCCTCAGCCAGATCCCGTCTTCTGAGAGCAAGTCAGCTATAGCACCTCCATAATTCAATCATGTTGCAAAAACCCGACCAATGAACACCCGAGACTTCCGGGGGAAGATGCTTGATCTAAACCAGAACAGTGTCCACGTTCTCCAACATCATTTATCAGACCATCTTCCTTTATCTGTTGCTTTAAAATACCAATGGTTTAATATAATTGATTTTAGTACATGCATGCATGCTTGCATGGGTCATCCTATTCAAGTCTATTGATCTGACCCATTGCTCAATTAATACCATGCTTAACTTTTTAAACTTCATAAACTATCGACATCCATAAATTTTGCTAAACCTTGCAGCAACTCCAAGGAAAGGTTATTCTCTTTTTATAGATGAGGAAATTGAAGCCCAGAGGATCAAAATGGCTTGGCCACGGCCTGACTCACCAAGTGCCCAGGGCCAGAAGGGTCCACATGAGGGGCAGCGGATGCTCAGTTTCTTTGGGGCTGTGCCTTGTGCTACAGGAAAGAACCAAGCAGCCTGCTCCTTGAGCTTTGTCACGAGTACCAGGGAGGTTGGCTCCTAGCTTGTATGGTGGCCCCTCACCTTACTCCAAGAAGACCCACTGGACACACTGGGTGCTGAGTCAAATTTCCTGTGATCTCAGCCTTGTGAGAACCAGGCTGATTTGATTGACTGGGTTGCTTTTCCCCTTTGGAGACTGTGGCTATGATCCCTGGGCTGTACTTTCCACTCTGAGTTCTAGAAACCCAGAGCCAAGCGGGAGACCCCTTAGCAGGTACAGAAGCTGCCCAGAGGCTCTGGCCTTGCTGTCTTTTTCCTCACTCTGTTCTACTGTACTCCACTGACCTCCCTTTCCCCCGTTCCTCCATCTCATCCTCTTTAGATGTGTTTTATCTCTATGCGTTGTAGATGCAGTCTCTTTGGGAGCAAGGTAGCAATGCTGCCTATGAAAAGAAATGGGAAGCATCTTGAGGAGTTAGAGGAGCTACCCAAGGCCCAATTGCTGCAAGCTAAAAGATACCGAGATCTTCTCCGGCCTCCAGGTTTCCCTGCCCTCACCAGAGCCTCCTCCTTCTCATTCTCAGAGAGCTTGCCTGACGCCAACTCCTGCAGCCTGGGCCTGAGCAGCCCCGCCCTGCCCAGTGTGTTCCTTCTTGCTCTGGCTTGGACTGTGTCCCATAGAATGGCCCCAGCTCAGGGACAGCTTCCACCGCAGCCCTGGGAGATCCCGGGAGCCTGCCAAGCACCCAGCAACTCACAGGCACTGTGACAACTTCCACCAGCCTGGTGTTGATTCACCAGGGTGGGATCCACCCCACCTTGGTGGCCCCTGGGGGTCTCAGGAGGGTCTGTAGCGGCTGAGCTGTAGAATTGTTGACCTTTCTTTAAATTACTGAGAACATTTGGTTTGTGGCCACTCAGCCTTCAGGATTTGAGGACCCCAGCGCATCTGCTCCCCACTCAGACTGGTCATTAGTGGGCTTGTGGAATGGAGGTCTGGGAAGAATTTTCTAGGAGGCAAATGTTGGAGAGAAAAGAGGACTGGATTACAGACCGGGAGGTCTGGGATGTGATCTAGTGTCTCCGCTCACTGGCTTGTGGCTTTAAGCAAATTCTTTCTTTTCCTAACCCTGTGACATGGTGGCCCTCAGATGGAGATCTGAGCAGTGTCTCGGTCACTTGCTGATTATAATCTAGCACCTCACAAGGCCCAGCTGGGTGCTTGAGGTACAGTGGCAGACAGGAGAGAGAAGAGCCCTCCTCATGGGCCTTGACTGTGTTCTGGAGAACAAGGACAGACAAATAATGGAGCCAGTGTACGAGGCCCCTTTGATATTGATAAGGATCGAGAAAAGAACAGGGACACGCAAGGGAGAGCAGTGGGGAGTGGGCGGTGGAAAGTGACCAGGACAGCCATTGGCCAGTCCACCAACACCCTGCCCTGGGGGACAGCCATGAAGTAGACAGAAGTGGGCAGAGTCACATGCCATGGGAGGTGGCATCCAGTGGATACACTGCCTGGAAGGAGGTGTCAAGAACATTCGCCCCTGCTCAGACCAGTCACTGCACTCTTATAAATAGGCAGGCCTCCTGAGCTGGGCAAGGCTGGTGGTGCCGGGCATCTGGAGCAGAAGATGCCCAGGCATCCATGGGGGGCACAGCACAGTGGGCTGCCAGCTGCTGAGCTCACGTCCAAGTCTGCCACAGAGCGCGATTAGGACAGCACTCTGGACTGCTGGGATGCTCAGTGTGGTGGCCGCTGGCAGCCGGAAGTCAGCAGTTTGTCAGCCCCTGCTGGGGAGTAGACTGGGCAGGGCTCTGCAACACAGCCACAGCCACACATGGGCACGTGCAGCCACCTGCGCTTTTCCAGCTTCGTGCCAGGCTTCTGAACCAACGCACGCCCAGCAGGAGGCGAAGGTGCCACCCCTGCTTTGCAAAGGAGAAAGCAACTCACAGGACTTCAGCTCCCCCACCAAGGTCCCATTTAGCAAGGGGAGAGCCAACACAGAAGGTCTCTGTGGTATCATCCCCGCTCTCTACTCTCTAGAGGGTGGAGGCCAGGGGCTCGAGGCAGGGCCTCATCTAGGAAAGAGCCTTTCTGAGCCTGCTCACCCCAGGCTCCAAGCGGGGCGGGGCTTCCTGGGATGTCTGATTTCAGTCGTGAGGCCATGGATACAACAGAAGCTGGGATGAGGCAGGGGAGAGGCCAGGTCCTACTGAGTCGCCCCGTGTCTCCTGTGCCTGCTTCAGGCCTCGGTGCCCAGCTACAGCCTTCTGGCACAAGTTCAAGTAGACAAGAGATGGAAAACCCTAAGGACGGCTTAATCCAGAACATCCTGTGGCCAAGCGTAGCACGCAAAGGGGGGCCCCTCCCTCTGTCATTCGTTGTTCCATTTGTGACAGAAGGATGGGGATAAAATCAGGTTTGCCTTCCCTAGGCCCAACTGCAGCAAATGAAGCCACAGCACCGTGTGGGAAGAAATGGTGACCGGAAGTCAGTTGTGCTCCACGGGGCGCAGCAGAAGGCCCCAGTCAAAGATAACCACCACCCAGGTCCTCTCATTGCGGCCATGAGGGACCACCACCCTGAGGACTGTTTAAGATAAAACAAGAATTTGGATTTAAATAGAAATTCACTAGAGTGTAACTACTGTCACCAAATCCAACAGCAAAAGTAAGTAGGCTAATAAGCAAGTAGGCAAAACATATCTGGGGCTGATCATCCCCCTGGATTGGACCAGCTCCTGCTGACAGCAGGGTGGGGCAGGGTGGAGTGATCCAGGGGAGCCACAGGCCACTCTGCAGAGAGCTATAATTAGGGTCTGCGCAGAAGGTTGGACCCATCCTAGGAGCTGGCACAGTCTCTGGCCGCAGCGAACCAGGAGAGGGTCACCCTCCCTGGGGAACTTGGGTGTCCTCACTGTCACACCCGCCACGTGTCCAGGCAACACAGCCACAGTGTTAAAAGTTAACGTCCTCGCGATTCTTGCAGATCAGGAACTGTTCCAGAAGCTCTGCGTTGAATTGCTCACTGAACCTTCATAAAATCTTAGCGAATCATCATCCTTGCTTTTCCGCTCCAAGGCAAAGGAACACGCTTCAGCCAGGTCAGGGGACTCTAACCTGCTGGGCACTAAGGTATCAGGGTCACTTAGGGGCTCACAGGTAAGGCTTGCATTAATAGGCATATTGTGTCTTTAACTTAAAAGAAAAGGGAACTAAACTTTTCTGGGTGTCTTTTGGGAGCCAACCTCTTTCAGACCCAGTGTCATAAGAACCCCAAGAAGTGGGCCTTGTTATCTTCATTTTAAAGGTGAGGAAACTGAGTCCCCAGCAGTGAGATGACAGGGCTGGACACTCACAGCTGCAGAGTTTATACAGTCGGATGTCCACTTCATTCTAATGGTGGAATGGGTCCCATGTGACCGGAGGGAGGCGGCTGCTTCTCGGGCTCAGCAAACTCCCATCCGGAAACTCCAGGCCTGCACTTTCTTTTGCTCTGTGGGGCTTGATGCCTGGATGATAGTGGAAAAGCAGCCCATCTGATCAAACTAACATTTAAAAACTGAAGCAGAGGTGGGATGATGTCAGGAAGATGGCAGGCTGAGAGCTCCCACCCGTTGTTTACCCACAAAAACAGCAATTTAACAGCTACAATGGATGAAAATAGCCATGGGAGTGCTCCAGAGAATGACCAGGAAGAGGCAAAACCCCCCAGAGAACACAGCGCCTGAGAAAGGTGGTGTGGCAAAGAGTGACAAGCACTCTGCCTGCGTCACTCCCGACCTCAGACCTCAGACCTGCGGCGTAGTTCAGTGCCAAGAAGTTTTTCCTTGGCTTTGTCTTCCTTCTGTGGGGGAAAAGGCAAGCAGCAGGAATCCAGCAGCTTTCTCCACTGGGAACCCTGGGCAGCCTTGCTGTTGTCATGGTAACCCACAGCTGTGGCACTGAAGATGAGGTACTCTTCGCCAGCACTGACCCCAGCAGGTGGAGCTGCATGGCGCCTGCCGATCTGGTCCTCCACCACCAGAACTGTGACTGCAGCCCCTGAACCCAGAGCTTCCTCTGTGCCTGCCTGGGGCTGGACTTGCCAGCCAACCACATATGCTTGATGCCAGCCTTCCAGACCCTAGTGCCACTGGCTCCCACCCACATGGTCACCCAATGGTCCAGTGGCCCAGTCATCACCAGCACCCTCTACCACAACCTTATGTTACTGTCTGCTGCCGGACAGGTACAGGCCTATCCCTGGGAACCCCATGCCCGCCCCGGCCCTTGAGCCTTCTCCTAGGGTGGCCTTTCCCTCCAATACCATTCCGTAAAATTGGAAGAAGCGACCGCTCCTTCCTGCAGACACCAGCACAAGGCACCAAAGGAACACACAGCAACCGAAGAGACACAGCGCACTTCTAATAAACAGAGGGATGGAGATCTACAAGTTTCCAGACAAGGAATTCCAACTAACTGCTTTCAAGAAATTCAGCAAGCTACAAGAGAATACAAAGGGACAACTCAACTCTCTCTGCAAAATAACACTTGAACTAAATTAGAAATTCAATTAAGATATGAAAATAATACAAAAAAAGCATCAAACAGGAATTCTGCAGTTGGCGAATACAATGAAAAGAGTGAAAAATTAATATAAATCATGCACAGCATACTCCATCAGGCAGAAGAGTGAATCATCAAACTCTTACAATAAATAATTTGTA